>CM057813.1:85352954-85535454 GCA_030067965.1 Latrodectus elegans
TTTTTTTTCATGAGAGCCATCAGTAGAAAGGTGATTTTAAGTGTACAATTCTCAACTTAATTTCTAGCAGAAAACTAGAAATTAAGAGAAAATTTAATTTTTAAATTAATTGGAATTCACTTAATAGAAAAATTATGAATTTAATGAAATAAAAATAGAGTAAAATATAACAATGTGATTATAGGCATTGATACACGGAAATTAAAAGTTTGAGTTCACAAGTGTTAAGCAGTGCAGAAATGCAATTTGTTTTTAATATCCATATGAATTCAGAAAGAAGAAATAATGGTGTCATGTCATGTGACTATGTGACCTCATTGTTCTTTTGAAACAATGAAACTATTTACATCATATTTAATTTAGGATTTAATTTGAAACTGTAAAGAAGTTTTTGAAAGTTTAGAATAGATACATTAAAATTTCCTGTAATTGAGTGAAGTGTTTTCAATAAATACTTTTTAAGTATAGTGTTAAGAAAATATGAAAATCAATATATTGTAATTTAGTTTAATATTTAAAATGAATGTTCCATACAAATTTCAGCGATTTTAGGAGGGTTGAAACTCCCGCCGTTTTTCACGCCAATTCCACTACGATTGGCACCTTTTTTGTGTTGCCAACCAATTTCCAAAACGCCTGTCTCAGGCACTTGACGAAAACATTTTTCGCCAAGTTCGCCAAGGTGAG
Organism: Latrodectus elegans; assembly: GCA_030067965.1. Lineage (NCBI taxonomy): Eukaryota > Metazoa > Arthropoda > Arachnida > Araneae > Theridiidae > Latrodectus > Latrodectus elegans. The sequence goes on from CM057813.1 coordinate 85,353,642, forward strand.
ACAGTAACACTCAGTTTTACCAAATATTCTTCTTGATAATAATATTAAACAAATATGTGTAATAATTTAAGAAGTACTATTTAAGAAATACACACAGTAATCAGTATATTGTGTGCTGTTTATAGAATTGTTAATAATTATTACGTTGAAAATTCAAAATGTTTATTTTCTTTTAGATGATACAAGATGGAATACTGCTTTGGCCAATTCTGCTATTGTACCTGCATTAAAAATTGTTTACGCCACCCATAAGCTAAATTTTCTGAAGTAAATTAAAAAAAAAAAATTTTATAGTAAAATGTTTTATTCATATGATGTTTTGAATTCAATTAAAAATACGCGTTCTATTATATAAATTCTGCCTTCATTTTTAACACTATAAAAGTTTAATTTTCTAAACACATTAATTTCACTTTAAAAAGAATTTTCAATATTTTTCTGCTAAATTGATTTTTAAACTTTTAACTTCTTACTTTATTTGCTTTTCTAATTTTTCACTTTTTATGTTAATCTTATGTTTGATGCATTAAATCTTGCGTTTTAATTTTACTTGTTTTATAAAGCTCCTTTATATGTTTCCTCATTTTATTTTCTTTCCATTATTATGTCTTCATGTTCTATGAAGCATATTTTTTTGTAATTTAGAAAACTTCACCTTCAACATATTTTTGGCTTTGAAATGTACCATATCTTAATTATTTCAAAAATTAAAGTGGTTTCTAAACTTTTTTTATTTGTAACTTATAAAAACAATGCATTTTTAAATTGCTATGAAACAAAAGTGAATGAACAGAAAAGTTGGCTATTTCTTGTGATTTACTAATATTTTGTTAGTCAATTGAAAATCACATATTCAACTGAAATGGCTAATTAAAAACTGTCCTTAATATTCAAAAACAATCATTTTCACACACACACAATTTGCTTGATAAATTTAACTATAAAGATTGATCTAATTGTAATTAATACATAAAATTTCCCCATTTATCACTTGAAACATGTCTTTTAAAATTTGATACTGCTCAAAGAAATCTATTCAAGATACATATGCCGTTTTCTTAAATTGATTAATTGTATTTTCTAGTTTAAACTAGAAAATACAATTAATCAATTATGTATCAACATAGCACATATGGGCACACATAGCACATCAACATAGCACACATAGCATCAACATAGCACACATAGCATCAACATAGCACACATAGCACATAATCAACATAGCACATATGGGCACTTATTTCCCTGCAATTGCAGGGAAAAAAGTGCCCATATGTGCTATGTTAATGTCTAATTTAAAAATTGCTTCTAATTTTCATATTATCGATATAAAAATTTTCTATTTAAGTACTTTTTTTATAGTATAAGCCTTTTTAAATTGAAAAGTAATGTTTTTATGATAATTTTTTTAATTAGAACAGAAAATAAATAATATAATAGAAATAAAGAAATGATTAGTGAATCGACTTTAATATTTAATAAAAGTACTTTATGTTAGATTAATTTTTTTATTTTTTAGGATGAGGTGAAAATTGAATGAAACTCATTTGAAAAATTTTCCGTGGAAGGAAATGAGTTTGTTATGTTTATAAAATTTGCTCATGTAAAATAAGATCCATTTTTAGTGTTAAACTTATGAAGCAAATTGAAAATTAATGTTTCTACATATTATAAGTGTAGTTATTTATTTAGCCAATTCAGTTGAATAAGGGATTTTTTTCAAGTGACTATCAAAATATTAGTTATTGCAGAAGAAATGGCAATTCATAATAAAATAGTGGCATACATTGGAAGTTTATGTGCATTCTTCCATACCAGATTCGTGACGTCATTAGTTAGTTATGTAACAATATCCAAGACACTTCAATGAGGAGTCTGTGGACAACTATTAGATGTCCCGTGGATGTCTTCTGGATGGTCAATGGATGATCCACTGGATCATTTATGGAGTCTAAATGATGTCTACGGGACCACGTTGGATTATCCAGATGAGGTCCAGTAGACGTCCTATAAACGTAATTGAGTTGTGTGGAAAATGATCATTGTGGTCTAATGATTGCACCGTCAGTTCAAAGCGGAGCACACCAAACTGGATCTCAATTACTACTAAATAGCGAGAAATATTTGCATATTGTTCTTTGTGAGCACGTCTAAGAAAAATGATTTGGAGTTTTTCTCCATACAAGATAATAGAGAATCTTATTATGAATAATGTCCATTAGAAGATAACTTAACAGATTTTATATCTATATTTACTGGTATTTTGTTTGTTACGCGGCATCTGTAATTAACTCAATTTTTGCCAAAAATATATTGTGCATTAAACTTTACTGAAGCACGGCTCCAATCAGCACGCGGCATTGGACCTTTCAATCTGTAAAACTTTAAATTATTCCTGAATTTCGGAGCTCTCAAGCATTATGCAAAATTTTTCAATGGTTATTTTCCTTCTTTCTGCAGCATAGATTTTTTTTCAAGTTTTCAAATTTATCTGCTATATCCCTAGTTTGAATAATAATTTATATACTATTAATAGGTTATATTGTATTTCTTCAACCGTAACTGTATAATAGAATCCCGGTGATTTACTTCAAGGTAAAAGAAGATCTTTTGTTTTTCATTTTTTAGATAATTTATTTTAATTGATTTATGATGATATTTCTGCTATATTTTTTGTTTTGTTTTCAATAATTTGGATGGCTATAGTTGATTTCATGATGATTGATGAATTAAATTTAAACTTAAATAATGAAATAGACGTTTTCCCTTACGATTTATATATACCTCATACTTATCGAAAGCTGTCATAACTGCTTACCTTTAACTCTTTTGCTGCACTGTCATATCTTATTGTAAATATTTAAAATTTGTATTTAGTTTTAATTATCTTTATAATTATTTGATAACAAAATAATTTTAATTCTTTAACTCGATTGCAGTGTCTTAGACTTCCTATCCGTAAAGTTGTATAAATATCCTCTTTTTTCAAAAACATTCCTGATCTACAGCAGCTGTATTCATGGTCAATTACTTTTTTATTGCTGTAATTTTCACATTTCTGAATCTTCCTTTTGTTAATATTTTTGATGTTACGCTCTCTTAAGCCAAACCCACGTGCTCGTAAGTTTGTTAACTCAGTTAACTTTCTGAGTTTTATAATGAAATTATGGTACATAAATTTCCAACCGAGAAAGATAATGACTCATGATGATTCAAAATTAAGAAAAATAAAGGATTGGGCTTCATATTTACTGTATTGACAAACTACACAAAGCAAAATTTAGATTTGGAGAAATGGAAATTCTTGAAAAAGATATTCAGACAAGGATACATCAATCACTTCTTAAAATTTCCTAGAATAGTTATTAAAGTATTCACCTATTGAACTAAGTTAGCTTATAAAAATTAATGTTTGCATAAGTAAAAATAAGACAAAAAAATCCATGTATTATGGCAAAACATAAACACTATTCACTTATGAAAAAATATGGATAAATTTAATGTCTTTGTCATTTATTATTTATAATATAAGCATAATAACTGTTCTTTAACAAACAATTCACATCTAGTGTGGTTAAAGTAATCTCAATAGTGTTGACAAGTTAAAAACAGCATGCGGAGGACTTGTAAATCCAATGTATGTTCTTATGCATGTAGTGTATGATCCTATTGTAAGTCGTTTGAGTGCACTATGGGTTTAATGGCTTTGTAATTTTTTATTGGTACTTATGGAAGTTTGCAATCTTCGTAACAAATCACCTCTGATAGTTGCCAAATCATTTTTGTAGCCAAATACCATTTCAGGTTTTTGTAACAAATTATAATTGTTGGCTGAAATTTGTTTAATTCTTCAAATTTTAAGTTTTTCACTAGGAAAATAAAAATTATTAAGTTTTTATTGACAGGATTGATTGTTTACTGAAATCATATGTGAAGTGCTTGATGCTTAAAGTAAGAAATTATATTTTTTCCCAAACCTGTGCCAAACCCAATTTCTGTGCAAAAGCAATTTAATTGATTCTTAGGAAATCCTATTTTTAAGTTAGTCATCATTACATATTAGATTATAATTTTATATTACATTTGATTTATCTATTTAGAATTCATGGTTAAGTAAATAAATGTCATATTTATTTGATTATTATGAAAAATTCAAATTGTTCTTACAAGTAAAAATAAAAATGCAAAGTGAAACTAAAAATGCTTTTGCCACTGAAAAGAAGCATATGTTGTAAAAATGGTGTAAAACACAAGAAAAACAAAATCTGGCAACCAAAAAATCTGTTAAGTAGTAAAAAATAAGTTATAATAAAAACAAAAGCTCAAATTGGCAACAACACTACAATCAAAATAAAGGGTGCTAGTTTTGGCGAGAAATCACTTAAAGGGAGGGTAAAACTGAGTATTACGGTCACACCTTGGCGAAATTATTTGTTGCCATGGGCCTGAGACGGATGTTTTGGAAATTGATTGGCAACCCAAAAAGAGTGCCAATCGACCTGTAATTGGCGCAGAAAAACGGCGGGAGTTTCACCCGACTAGAAATTCCCCCTTCCCTCCTCTAAAACTAAATGCCGGTTTTCCCCCCATATTTCGAATCGCTAAGCCTAACAGCATGCAAGAAAAAAGTTATCGTAATAAGAATTGATTAAAAATTCTATTTAAAAATATTTCAGGATTAAAAGTAAGTAAATAGAGTAGCAAAATTAATTACATTTAATAATATTTAGTTAAAAACAAATTAAAAAAACAGAATTTCAGCTATTAAACACAGAATGTTACAAATCATTACTACATAAAAGTAAACAAATCTAGAATAATTTTAGAGCATAGATTTTATAGTTTCGTTTATTATTGGAAATTTAAATACATACATTTCTAGGAATTCTGCATGCCTGCAGAAAATAAAATAAAATTCTTACCTACACTTTTCATCCAGCGCTGTACACGCACAGCAAAATCAAAATTGAATATAAAATACGGGTTTAAAAATCCGGCGCTATATCCACAGCAAAAAACAAAACGAATATAAAAGACAGGATAGAAATTCCTTCGCTATATTCTCAGCGAAATACAAAAGAAATATAAAAGACATTATTGAAATTTCGGCACAATATCCACACAGCGAAATAAAACAAATAGATAGAATTGAAATTCCGGCACTATATCCGACCTGAAATAAAAAAATGTGCATATAAAAGATAATATTTATATTACACGCTACATCCGAAGTGAAATAAAATATAAATATGAAAAACCTCGATTTAAATTGAAAAAACAAGATTTAAATTACTGCGCTTTACAGCCAATAAAGAAATCCAAAATAAAAATGGCTAGCGTTTCCGGGGTATTCGGACGATATGCATAGTGACACATTTGGCGACTAATCGCTTTTGGTGATTTTATGGCGAAAAACTTGGCGATGAAAAATAATCGCCTAATTTTACCGATTTGGCGACTTTTTGCTCAGACCGTGGCGACCTTCTGAGATTTATGAGGTGAGACCATAATACTCAGTTTAGCCAAAAGGAGATATCATATTTACACCAATTGGCTCTCTGTGACACCTAAAGTGAGTAGTTTCTTTTTCTTATTAAAATTTGATCACAGTAAATGATTTTCTTACAGTTTTTTGCAAATTGAAAAGACATATTGTATGCAAGCTAATTATTTTTAATTTGCGTTTGGCATTAGTTTGTGATTGGGATTTTTATGTAGTTTAATAATGTGATTTTACTATAGATTACTACCAAAAATCCATTTTGGAATTGGTGGAAATTTTTTATTAATATATTCGTAGATACTCATTGGTTTATGTATATATGAATATTAATTTATGTACTTATATGTGATATTTAGGTACCAAAATGGGAGATGTAACTAAGGCATTTTTATATGCTTGGTGTGGGAAAAGTAAAGTTACCCCTTCTTATGATGTAAAGGCCACTGGATCAAAACAACGTCAAAGGTTTCTATGCGAGGTATTAATTTATGTATATTACTTTGCAAAGTACTTTCATTTTAAAATCATTGATATCTTATTTTAATTTTGCATTTAATTATTCAATATTTTGGTTGCTTACCTTCAGAAGACATTAAATTATTAAAAATAACATTTTATTATTTTTAGACTTACAATGAATATTATATTATTTGTATTTACTTCCCTAGAATTTATGAAAAACTATATTATTATATTATTTGTATTTAGATCTTTAGAACTTATGAAACTGGCAGAAAAATTCTGATGTAGATTTAGATTTGAAGTTTTTATAATTTAGTTTATGTAATATTTTTATACATATATGTATGTATGTATGTGTGTGTGTATATATATATGAGGAAATAAATAAGCAGATTTGGTGACTTTTTGCGCTTGGTAAGCTGAGACCAAATACTCAGTTTAACCACTCTCTACTTCAGTTCAACTGTTTGTGGGTTCAAATTCATCTTGGCGGTGATGTTTGTAGTGGTTCAGGATCCACTTTAAACTGCAGTCTCTGGTCTAATTAGCTCTAGTGTGCAAAAAAATCACTGTTGAGCTATAAAGCAATTATATATCATGTATGAGGGTTACTCTGAAATTTTTGAGATACACGCAGATGAGAATTTACAAAATAAAAATAATGGTTTAATTTTAAAATATAAAGTATTTTAACATAGAAGACTATTTTTTACTGGCTTACTTCAACTTGTTTAGCATAGAATGAATTTTAAACAAAAGAGAAAATGGAGTTGACACGAGAACATTTTCGCGATATGATTTTCTACGATTTTAAAGCAGGAGTAAATCAAGAAGTATGCGTTCAACTGTTGCAATTAGCATTTGGTAATGAATCTCCAGCTCGTGCTACTGTATTCAGGTGGATTAGAGAATTTGGAAGGGGTCGCAATTTTCTTCATAATGAAGAACACACAGGAAGGCCGCCATCGGCAGTAATCCCGGATAATGTGTCTGCCATACGAAAAGTGTTAATGGATGATAATCGCTGTACCTATAAAATGATACAGAAGGAACTTAAGATTGGATCAGCAGCTATGCACAAAATCATTTATGAGGAATTACATATGAAAAAAGTAATTTGTTGTTGGGTTCCACAACGTACATACTGTTTTTTGACATTCCAACACGTCAAGAAAGCAAAATATGGGTCTTTGAAGATGATCTGACGTCGACAATGGTGAAAAAACAACATGCACTGATAAAAGTGATGACTACCGTTTTCTTCAGAAGTAAAGGATTGGTCAAAGCCATCAAGTTGAAAGGACAGAAGACAGTCACAGCAAACTGGTATACCACTAAATGTCTTCCAGAAATTCTACAAGAACTGCATGTTAGGGGACTAATGCTTCACAATGACAATGCATCTTCATATACAGCCAGATTAACAGTTGATTTTCTTAAACAAAAACAAATTAAAGTGATCGAACATCTGCCGTATTCAACTTATCTAGCTATGTGCGACTTTTGGTTATTCTTTAATCTAAAAAAGAACTTACGTGGACGTCGTTTTCATTCAGAAGAAGAGATTGATGTGGCTATAAATGCATTTTTCACCTTTTCCAAGAAATGAATGGCTTGAGGCATTTAATCTGTAGAAAATTTGTCTACAAAATTGCATTGATGCTGGAGGAGACTATTTTGAACACTCCTAAAATTTTGTAAGTGTAACTTTAAAAACCTACTTGTATCTCAAAAATTTTAGAGTGACTGTCGTATATAATTGCTTTATAGCTTAACACAAGCTCAAAGTTGCTTTATACTATATAAAGCAATTTTGGTAAATGATGACAGACCTGTACGGGATTTGCGCGATTTAAAATTTTCACACCAAGCACTCTACAGCTCTGTCGCCAACCTAAATTACGTCACTATGCACGATAGCCGTCAATCAATAATGATCATGTTCGAACTTCAGCTTTAAAATCGCGCGTTTTCCGAATTCCAAATGATAAAAATTTGAATATTTCATTCTAACTAAATACTGTAGAACTTTTAAAATTCTAATAAATAGAAACAAAATTTTTAATATATTGAGCAATAGCGCCCACCATAAGAAAAAAAAACATCAGTGTAGCGCTACCTACTACAGTGCCAACCGAGCAATAAAACTGAATTTCGAACTTTAAATAAAAAAATTAAATTTGTTAAACTCGCTTTTTAATGTATCGAGCAGTGGCACCCATCTTAAAAAAACATCAGTGTAGCGCTACCTACTACAGTGTCAACCGGGCAATAAAGCTAAATTTCGAGTGTTAAGAAATTTCATTTTTTTAATTTAAACTCTATTTTTAATATACCGAGCAATGGCGCCCACCTTAAAAAACATCAGTGTAGCGCTACCTACTACAGTGTCAACCGGGCAATAAAGCTAAATTTCGAGCGTTAAGAAATTTAATTTTTTTTTATTTAAACTCGATTTTTAATATACCGAGCAATGGCGCCCACCTTAAAAAACCATCAGTGTAGCGCTACCTACTACAGTTGCAACTGAGCAATAAAGCTAAATTCCAAACATTAACAAATTTAATTTTTTGTTTAAATTCGAATTTTATTATAACGAGGAGTTACGCCCACATTAAAGAAATTTAAGTATGCGGCACATTTAAACACTAACATGAAAAACGGAATACACACAACTTAAACATTCATTTACTTATGGCCTAATTATATGACTAAAATTGTAATGAAAAATAAAATTACTCACCTAATCTTCATCACTCTCCGAATCGTTACTTTTCGGCGAATACACCATTTTTATCGCATCTAAAAAACCTTCTATTATGTTTCCCTGATGATCATTTCTCCATACTTACTCTGCGAAAACATAAAGTCAATATAACCTCATCCATACTTATTAATTTTCGCAAGCAACACAAACACCAAATATCGAAACTCAATGCTTCAAGATTATTCTGTAATAGTTTCAAGGGTTACATACAAAACGCGCTTGTAAAACGAAAACGTCATACCTACGTAATCTGAACCTGTAAACCAGTCTAGCGCACTTTATCGCATTCTTGGCGCATACGCTTGGCGCATTTTACCCTCTGTACGCTTCTCTACTATTTAGCGGCAATTTTATATCATGTATATGTGTATATATGAGTTAAATTTAGTTCTAATATTTGCATTTTTATTTATTATCAAAAAAGTTACCTTCATTAAAGTGTAATACAAATATTTTATACAGTAACTAAATTTGGTAATATCCTTGTAACATGTTTGGTGTGGTTTTCAAAAATATCACCAATGGAAAAATTAATGTGATTCATAACCATCAGCATAAGCCCGCATTTCAAAATCAAAAAAATTATGAATCCCAAAATGCATATACATAAACATACACTTTAAATCTTAATGTTGCCAAATTTATCATGTTACAGATACTAGGATTAAGCCCTAATTTTATTTACTGTATCAGCAAATTTAACCATGAATTTAATAATATTTAATTATTTTTAACCAACAATTCTCAGTCACTCAATTTATCCAAACTCTTCCAATATTTAAAAGATTAACAAAATAATTCTATTAATTTTAATGTAAACTACTTAGATATCAAATGAGTTTTATAAATACTAAAATTAACTTTTAAATTGAATAAAAGAAAAGACTTTAATTTTAGATTAGATTCATTTTTCAATTATTGCTCAAATACTTCTAAAAGAATTTTTGCTGATATCAGTAATAGTCAGATTTTTCAATATTGTTATCAGAGTTCCAATTTCTTCGATTTTAAATCTATTTGACCTTTTATGTTAGATTTAATCAATTTAATGCCAATTAGTTTTATTAAATATTTAATTCAGAAAATCTTTTACTAAACTGAAAATTAAAAAGAATTATATTTCATTTTTCCGACCTATTACATGCAACCAATTTGCAAATTTCTACCTTAATGAAAAATTTTTAAGCAAGGAAACTTGGAATTTTATCCTTAAAGTCATTTCAGGGATTATTCATTTTAGATGTCAGTATTTTGTATTAGTTCTAATGAATACAGGCTTCTAATATTTTTAATTATCTTTTCTGTTTTATTTTTCTTTTTTATATGGTTTAATAATTTCTTTTTTATATGGTTTTCCCTAACTGTTCATTTTTTACACCATTGTCATGGAGTTCTAAAAATTTTAGTTATTACAATAGAGTATTCATATTATCATTTTTATAAATTTTTGAATTTCAATAAGTAAAATTCTTTTTTCATCATTTTTTTATAATATTTTAACAGTAAAATTTCATTTTTTTTACTGTAATATTATTTAACTGTATCCATAAAATATTATCTACTTAATTTTTGTCAACAATCTGGTTTTATTCTTTTTTCTCATTACAAGAACAACTTTATCAGTGTCTTCTGCTAAGTTAATATTAAATTTCATTTTTTCCAGTTTATTTTTTTCTAATTCTTATATTTATTCCATGTTTTAAATTTTTAATTCTTAATATTGTTTACATGTATGAATACATTTTTAAATATTTTCTTTACTAAGTTCGGTCATACTTTTTCCAATTTTATTTAAAAAACTTGTATTTAATTTTTTTAATTGGTATTAATTTTTTTTTAAAAGTGTCTGCAATATTACATTTGTGTAATGTTTATTCTTTAGAATCTTTGCGCAAATGAATTTGAAATGCCATCCTGTCTTGTCCAGTTTTCTCTTGAGAAGGGGCATGTTTTTATTTCTATCATGTCTAAATATTTTTTTTGCAATATTGTCTTTAATTTTCATTATTATTCTATTTACTTTCCTTGTGTTTTCTAAATGATTAATTTTGTTCTTATTTGAAGTATTTTTCTAATTTCTCCTAAAAATCTTTTGATTTGAGCAACTCAAGTTACTTTATTTTTTTCACTTAAAATAAAAGTTTGTAAAGGATTTTGTTTTTTTAATAAAATAAGCATTTATTTTAATTTAAATACACACAGAAAATGTGTAAGTTACACAGCAGAGTTTAAACTAAATGCTATAGAGAAAGCTTATAAAATAGGGAAGCTGCAAGATTGTTTTCATCAACAAATCAAATATTCGATTGTGTAAAAAAATAAGTTGAATTTTGAAAACTGTGATCGACGTAAAGGGGCTAATTGCCATGGAAAGTCTTATTGGTCTGAGATTGAGAAAGAACTGCATAAGTGGATTTTGAGTGAAAGAATAAACAGAAAAGCTATCTCGACGATAAATATTAGATTGAAAACTCAACTTATTTCACAAGAAATGAGTAATGAAAACTTTTCTGGTGGGCCCATTTGGTGATAACATTTTATGAAAAGGAATAATTTGGCTGTACATAGTTGTTTGTCTGTCAGTTAGTCAGTCAAAACTTACCCGAAGATTGGCAAAAGAAATCTATTGACTTCATGACATTTTGTAAAAAAAGAAAAGAAAAGAAACAAAATCATTCAAGAAAACAATTTTACTTCAGATTTGATTTTTGATATGAATGAAGTTCTGTTATCTTTTGATATACCACCTACAAGGAATGTCGATATTCAGGGAACAATTAGCATTCCTATAAATATTACTGGAAATGAAAGAACTTCATTTTTAGTAGTTCTATGCTATGCATAAAATGGTTTGGAATTAACGCTGATGGTGATATTTAAAAGAAAGATGCTTTTGAAAAAAAATTTTCTTAAAGGCATGGAAATTAGGGTAAACAAGAAAGACTGGATGAGTGAAGGAATTATGATGTCATGGTTACACAGTATCTGGCAGAAACATAAAAACTCCTTTTTTCATCCAAAGGTCTTTTTAATTATGGACTCTGTGAAAGCTCATTTAAATTAAAATGTTTAACAGGCCTTCAGATCAGCATCTGCGAAAATTGCTATAGTTCTTGGAGTACTCACAAAATTATTACAGCCCTTAGACTTTGGAATCAATAGATTATTTAAATCGAAAGTAAGAAAATTATGGAAGCACTGTATGTCCGATGGGGGGGGGGGGAATTTCTATAAGACTGGAAAATTAAAGTGTGCATCATATGAAAATGCCTCCAACTGATTCTTGAGTGCGTAAAACGATGTCTCGGAAAGTACAATAAAAACACATTTTAAAATGCTATTTTGTAGATGAAAATTGCTCTGCCCCCAACAATGAAGACTCCTTATCTAGTGAATCAGATGATGCATTAAATAAAAATGTTATGAGTTTATTTCCGATTCTGATAAATCAGATTTTGATGGTTTTTAAATATTGAAAATAAATTTAGTGATCATTAGGTAACATTTTCTTTCTTATTTTACAATGTATTGTTTTAATTGTGCTTATGTGGAACTTAAGCTAATTCCTATTTCATCTCACCTCTTGGTGACAGCAGAAAAATAGTAATGATAAATAAATATAATAAATTTCAGGGGTCAGAATAGTCCTGATATTCCTGATTTTTTTTTTTTTTAAATATTCTGAAATGTCCCTATTTTCAAAATAAATCCTGCTAATTCTTGATTTTTTTTATAAAATTTTAATTATTTCTTAAATTAGAATTTTTATAAATTTAAATAAATTACATTTTTTTATAAATTTACTTGCTTTGTGCTAGTTTATTTTCATACAAAAATTAATTTTATTACAATTATCAGTTAGCAAATTTTTTGCTAGTGAAATATATTTTCTCTTTTATTTTTTTTCTTCTGTGTGATAAAAAAAAAATCGATTTTCCTCTCCCCTTTTCAGTTTTTCTTTTTAACTGGTGCCCATTGGCCACAAATGTATAGTGTCACAAAAATTTAGGCTTGGTTTTTCCAATTAAATTCCATTGTCTGCTTTTATAAACAAAGCATTCTACTTTTAATAAAGCACACTATTTATGATATGGAATTCGTCAATGTTTATTATGCGCAAGTGTTACAATTTGTTTATCGCACCATTTTTAACAGTCTTAATCAATCCTAGAATTGACAAATATTTATTGGCAAATATAGAACTCCTTCATGTAAAAATTGCATTTTGTCTTCCTTTAAACATGCCAAGAGAAACAAACATTTTGCAGATAAACAATAGGAATTGTTAAATGGAAATAACTGCATTAAGACATTGTGCCAAAGTGTTAACGATGCTTACTGTATGGATTCTACGTATGACAATGACGACAAATGCACTAACAAAAAACAAACTCAGTAAGAATAGATAAATGTATTCAAAAATAATTAATTTCTTTCATTTAACCTTTTCGTCCCTGCGCTACAACTGTTGTACCACGAAAGTGAGTGTCTCAGAAGACTACTATGGTACAGCAGTTGTACCATGAATTTTTTCCTCCTTTCAAGCGCTTGACTTTTTTCGCTCAAACTTTTTCAGGCATTTGAGGGAGATTTAATTGCTACTCTTTTGTATGTGAAAGTCTTAAAATTGGGAACTTGTCTGAGCAGAGAATTTTGGTGAAAAATGGTTTTATTGGCTTCTCTTTTTAAAAGTGAAGCATATTCATCCTCACTTTAGCAAACCTTTTCATTATAATCAGTTACTTTTTGTCATTAGAAATAAAATAAAAATATTTCCAATCATAATTTGAGATGAGGTAGATATTTAAGAAAGCTGCTGTATAGTTGTGTCAGTCTTTCTTCTGCATAGTTTTAATTTCTGTATGAAATATAAACAATCAGGATTTTGGTTTTTAAAAATAATTTAATGAGCATAATTTTATATAAAAGCTTAAAACACAGCAGATAAGAGTTTATTCCCAATATAAAGATAATTTTCTGTGACTAATATGAGTATATTTTAGAATGTGTGTACTATTTAAATAAACAGTTTTCAATTTCTCCATCATTGAGAAATGAATAGAATATTACTATTTATTGTATGAAAAATGTAATTTTACTAAACAACCAGCCTGAATTCTATGTATAAAGTAGAAACTCAAGATTCGTCTGGCTACCTTCATTGTACAAAATGTTTCATATTTAGTTACAGAAATACGCATAAAGGAAAAGTTCATTTTTAAGCCTTTTCCTTAAAAGTGAAAGGTAAAAATGTATATATTTTAACCCATTCAAAATTGAAATTTGTCATAAATAAAAATACTTAAATCAAAAGGAAATAGATATCATTTCTGTATTTAACTCGCAGATTACTTTTAATCTTTTTCAATTGCAACTCCAGCAATTTGCATGTACTTACTTATAAAAAGAAATATTTGTTCAAAATATCTATTTACATTTTTAATTCCAGTCATGCTGTTTTTACTAATATTTTTGAAATATTTCAGTTGGTTTATTGCTTGTCTTTTAATTGTAAATTCACTACTTAGTCTGTAATTATTTTAAACAATTATTTCAGAAAATTCTCTGTAATAAATTAATATACTGCATATCATAGTTTTTGAAAGAGACTAAATTTGTTTCATAAATGCATGCATATAATGTTAAAATTCTTTTAACCTTTCTTAATTTGGTATGTAAAGCAACAAATGGAAAAAAATCAATTGCTTTTCGATAAGTATAGTATTTATGGTAAACACATTTACATTTTCATGAAAATTATGGCAGACCTAGCACGGTGTATCACTCTCGAAAGATAAAGATTTGTCACAGTGAAAACCTCAGCATTTAAGTGGAATGAAAATAACCCCCTCCTTTCGGTGTAAAGGGTAGGAAATGTAATCTTTTGGTGCCACCATAGGAGCAGTTTTTTTAAACGGTGATTCTGGGCTTAAAAGGTTAAGCAATTAAAGTTAGCAGGTTAAGCTCAAAAGTTCAATGGAAAAAATATTTTTTATTTTATTCCATTGCATTATCAGTACTATATATTTTGGATATTTATCGTAAGAATGGCTGCAGTTTATGTTCAGGAAAATATGGTATATATACAGACGCACTTATCTCTGTTTGTATAAATATATTATTAGGTTTAATTGTTGCATAAACATCATGTGAGGATCAAATGTCTTTAAAATTTCACCAGTTTAGAAGACTTAGGCTAGATTAAATACATGTTGTTGCCAACTTGTACATTTTAGCCATATGATTAAAGTTATATTGTTGGGTCTTACTTTTGTTCAGCAAAGTTGTGCAGATTAAACTAATAAGTAAATCTTGATGTAAAAAGCTTCCCTGTTCATTGATGATTGTTAATGATCATCTATATGTATGAAATTTAAGAAAGAAAAGGAAGTGATTTATATAGTCCATAAAAAAATTTACAACTAAGATTTAAGTAGAGTAGAAATAAAAAGTAAGTTTTTTTTGCTTTTAAAATTCTATATCTGCATTATTTTAATTTGATTCTGTGTAAAGTGATTTTGATCAATTCATTTACATTTATTATGATTTATGATACAATCCACATTTGTATCTGTGCTGTTTCAATTTCTGATGTTACATTCTTTTAAAAACATGGAATGTTAAAAAATGTTTTATAAAAGTGTGTTATATTTATTGGAATTTTAAAAAGTTAAGTTAGAGTGTAACTATGAACTAGATTTTGTTAAGAACAAGATTTTTTTTGTAATAATTAATTCAGATATTGATCATTTTAAAAATGAAGTTGAAACAATATTCAATAATTTTTCTATTTATCTAAGTGTTTTATGAAATAGAACGTTTGTTTCATGCTTTCTAAATTAATATATAAAAATTTTTGCATTATTTACTTTTTTTTTCCTTTTAGTTCTATTTCCATATTATGCTTTTGTTTAAGTACATGTTAGTTTTTGTTTAAGCAGTAGTTTATTCAAGGAAATATTGCTTTCTTTAGGAACTCTTGATTTTTGCATGGACTTTTCATTTCTTTTTAAATAGCCCTTTTATATTTATTCAATCTGTTAAATATTATATTGTAATTTTTCAGAAAATAATTGTATTAATCTACAGGGTAATTTGAAATGAATTTAACAATTACAAATGGCTATAGCTATTGAAAATTTTATTGATAACATTAATTCAGAATGTTGATTTTTTGTATACATACATATGTCTGATGTTCTGTGTGAATTTCTTTGGCCACATGAACAGCCCATTTCACATCACACATTTTGAAGCATGCCTGCGTCACTGATGCAAGTTCATTATTATAAATGCTTACTTTGAACTCTTGAATTGTTTTGAGCATTGGAAACATATACACCTTATTTTTTACAATCTCATAGATAAAAATCATTGGTGTCAAGTCCAGTGATTATGTTGACCAAAAGCTGAAAACATTTCCAGTATCTGCACGTCGATCAATTTAAGGCTTTATAAAATGTTGATATAAAAATGTGTAAAGCTTTATATACCACTATAGGGGTGGTCCATGTTGAAAGATGTAATCCATGAAATCAGTTGTTTTGTTTTACTTGAGGTGTGGTTCATGCAAGATAAGGTTTGCATGCTTGAGGTTTGAAGCATGGGAAAATAAACATTTGATATAACATTTTGCTTACAGAAGGAAAAGAAGACCATGTAATTTATATGTTTATTGTGCAAAATACATTAGTTTTCCCTGAGTGGTGTTCCTATTCAATTATGCTGGAAAGCTTCTTTGTATCCATTATTCGACTATTATGCCAGTCCACTTATGTAGAAAGTTGCTAAAAATATTACACTCATTCATGCTTTTTACCATAAACACAATGCCTGTGTTTGCGATAATCTTTCTGTTTTAATTGCTGCACGAGTTGTATACATTTTTGATTTCATCCTCTTTTTTTAGTACATGCTGTATTGTTGCTTATGACATTTGTAACTGTGACATCGCTGAAATATGTGGCTTTGAATTATGCTCCCTTATGCACAAAAATTCAATACCATTTACATATGCTTATTGCATTTGATAGTTCTTGATTGTCACACTAATGAAATTCTCCTAACAGTGTGATAACAGAGTGACAGTAGTTAAATTCTAATGGGCTGAATTCTTGCATGGGACTTTTTTTTTTTTTTCACGAATGAGATGTTTGCAATGAACAGGTGTTTTGTCATTGAAAAGTTTCAACTTGTGCATACATATTTTTGCTTCATTACAACTGTATCTTACATGAATTTAAAGTTCTGTGTATATTCTCCTAAACTTATTTATGAACTCCTTTTGGTAAATACTTATAGCCATTTGTAATGATATTAATTTTGAATAACTCTGTGTTATGAATTTAATGGTTTAAGTGTAGTTTATTTTAAATAATATTAAGGTAAATGAGATTTTAAAAATCACATATGTAATATAACATTTATTAAATAGTCATTCTAAAATGTCTGAAAGTATATTGATTTCCTCTTTTTCTATATTACTTTTATTTTATCAAAATTTTATTTTTAATAAAATTTAAATTTAGGTTACAGTTCCTGGTTTTAATTATGTTGGAGTTGGAAATTCAACTAATAAGAAAGATGCTCAGACAAATGCTGCAAGAGACTTTTTGTCATTTCTAGTTAGGGAAGGAAAATTATCACAATCTGAAGTCCCCATGGAACTTCCGGTAAGTTTATTAAAATGTGTTTTTTCAATACATTGTTGGTATATCCTACATTTTATAAATTTGAAATTAGATTAAAACTTGCATTTCTTGTGAAAAATGTTTTTATTAAATATCTTTTGTTAAAATACTTTTTTTTTTTAGTCTGTAATGCAGAACGATAACAAAGGACCTGCAGATTTGCCTGCTGGGGGACCTGCAGCTCCTCATATCAAATTGGCTGCTTCAGAACAAAATTATCCTATACGAAATAGTTATGCTCCATTTAATCAAGATTCTGCTCCGGATTATGTTACGCGAATTGAGGAACAGCGACGGACTGAAGAGGTGCATGTTTTTCCTGTATTTGAAATGCATATCTTTACAAAAGAAATTTATTAAATGAAAATAATTAACTTTTTTATATCATTAAATTTTAAAAAGCTAAAATGCATGTTTACATATACATGAAATTAATCCTAATAGTTAACAATACAAAGCATCTGTTTTATGAAATAATTATAATGAACAAGTTTGATACTTTATTTTTCATTGGATAGAATACACATTCAATAATATTTAACATTCTTTTACTTATCCACAAACATTTAAAATATTTAATTTCCATATAAATGAACTTTTAGGGAGACTAAAATTGAAATATGAACTTGTGACTATTTTGTCTGTGGAATTTGTGTTAAAAGACCAGGGAACTGTGCAAGTTTGATGCAATTTCTAATTTTCCCTCTAAGTGCTGCTATCTTTGGTTCTTAAATATTTATAAAGTATTTCGTTTTATTCATAGAACCATATTAGAAGGTATTATTTGTATGTCAATAATTAGATTTAAAAAATATAGCAAGTTAAGATTATTGATTTCAAACATAATAAAATATATAATATGTATTAAATTAAAAAATTTTCATAATTGATAAAATAAAAAAAATATTTCAATTAAATTGTTCATTATCACTACTAACAAAAATAAACTATAATACCAAGGCATTATGCTTTAACCAAAACTATAGTACACTGGAGTTATATGAGAATGTCTCCAACTATTTGATTCTCCTAATCAGTTGCTTTGAAACGCCTGGGATATGCCTGCTTTGAAAAATTGGCATGTGTATATCATTAATAACAGTTAAATACATGAAAATAATTATGTAATAAAACAATGTCAGATTGGAAAAGTGATTAAGTTCTAAATGCATTAGCAATACAAAAACTTAGATAAAAGTATTCTGGTAAAACATAGAAAAATGAATTCAAAGAAGAAAAAATAATGCAGGTATTTTAAATGAATAATAAATATGGTGATAAGAAACATTATGCGTATAACAGTATTAAACTAAACACTTAATACTGGTTACAAAAATTTAGTTTGTACAGGGTTATCACTATTTCACCAAACTAAATTGTGTCAC
The DNA here is from genome assembly GCA_030067965.1 of Latrodectus elegans. Lineage (NCBI taxonomy): Eukaryota > Metazoa > Arthropoda > Arachnida > Araneae > Theridiidae > Latrodectus > Latrodectus elegans. The sequence continues at coordinate 85,372,449 of CM057813.1, forward strand.
TAAATGCATTATCCGGCTACACATTGTGTTCAAAATTCATTGCTCTATTTTGAATTCCAAATTATCAAAATTTAGAATATTTCATTATAATTACTTACTATAAAGGTATTAAAATACTAATAACTAGAAATTAAATATCCAAAGATTACATAATAAAAAACAAATATAAACTAAGTATTACAATGAACAAAAGTTTACATACTTGCAATAAATGTAAATCTCTAACATAAACAAATTGCATTTTTTTTTTATCAAAACTAGAATTTAATTAAAAAGGCAGTGGCACCCACTTTGGGGGAAAAAAAATATTCAGTCAGTACTATCTGCTGCTGTGACAACTGGGCAATAAAGGTAAATTTCTAATGTAAATATGCTTTGTTTCTTATTAAAACTCAAATTTTAATTCATAACACAACTGGTCAGAGAATAAACAGTTTTATTGCTTAAAATGAAATCTGGTATGATGTTTTTTTTTTTAAATTTCTTTGCTATACATGCACGTCAAGATACGAATGAAACTGACCAATCATATGGGTACCCTGTACAAATCATTTAATGTGGCCAATCAAAAAAAATAAAAAAAAAAATTAAATATAACTTAAAAAATTTAAAGTCCAATAACAAGAACATTAATTTTAAGAAATTCTTTAATTGTAACCAAATAAAATTACTCATTGAATGCTTCAAGAGTTGCACACAAAACTAATTTCATTCATGTCATATGATTACCTTGTATCATAAAACAAAAATCACATCATGCAAACACATTCTGAACTGTTAAGACCATATGCAGCACTTTAATTTCTGCTTGGTATATATCGTCCATTGCATAGTTTCCTAGTCTTGGTGTAATTTGTATCTATGGATAGCTATTCATTTGGTTTGTAATTGTTTTTAGTAATTTTTCTTGAAATATTTATTTTTTCTGTGTTTGATTTAAATGATTTTACTGTACAATAATTTTTCATTGTGCTTACATTTTGCTACAGATTTTGTAAAAAGAGTTGATACAACACTTAGAAACTGGAAAAATTCCCTTTAAAAGCCCTTGAAACTCCTAGAATTTTTACTTGACTCCTTGAAAATTGTCAATTACTCCTGGAATTTTTACTTACTGTGATGCATTTATTTTTTATTAGAAAATATTATAACTTTTCTTTTGAGTTTTTGTTTTGGTATTTTAAAGTTTTCAAAGTGAAATGTTCTGAAAACCTAATTGAGTATCTCTGAATGTTACCACTAGATGGCAGCACAGTCAGTATCAAGATATATTTATAACTGTTGACTGAAGTAAAGATCATATTCACCCTGAATAATTTCATGATAATTCAGCTTAATCAAGACAGGATATGGTTGTTAGATTCATTTGTGTGAAGTGAAGTAACTAGCAACAAGATCATGATATGCAATTAGACAGGCGATTTTAATTGATTCTTTTTTGTTGTTTTTGCTTTCTTTATATTATATAAAATTCACTGAGCATTAATATATAAACATAAGATTTTTGAGTTAAAATGTATTCTCCATATCTTGGTGAAAATTACACATATTGTGAGTGAATTGGTATGAATTTGTTTATCACTGAAATAAGAGTAGAGAAATAAATTATTTCATACGTCTGGAGAAAAATGTTTTCAATGACCAGTGGACTCTGTAAAAGCTATACAAAAATTTTCTATATTTCTCTATATAAATAATCAAGAAATATGAAAATCTGCTGAATTATTAAAGAAATAGAGGAAAGCCTAATATATGGATGTGAAATTGTACAGTTTGAAAGTAAACTCAAACAGTAGTTTGAAAGTAAACTCAAGAAAAACTTAGAATTGCTTTTATCAAATAATTAATGGGAAAAAGTCATCTGAAAACTTTGTTTAATAGTTGTATTTGTTCTGAGTAAATATATTTACATTTAAAAAAAGTTGATCTATTTCTCTTAAAATACTCAATAAATTAATAGATAGAAATCTATTGTAGATATTTAAAAACATTAAAATTACCTTTATGTTATACAATGTATAATTCTGTAATATAAAGAATATGTGGATTATTTAAAGGAGAGTTTTTCTTTTACTCTATAAATTCTTTGAAAGCTGTTTGAAGTAATTGTTAAATATAGTTCTAACTTAAATGAAAAATATTCTCATTAATTTTTGCAATTATTTATTTATATTTACAAACATAGATGAAATTTTTGCATATAGAAAATTATACACATATTTAGTTAAGAGTAATTTTTAAATTAAAAATTATTTAACATGACTATCGATACCTCTTGCAAAGTTTTCATTTGACTACTTGAAAACGTTTTAAAATTTGGATTCTTGAAAATATGTATGAACTGTGTGTAAATTTAATAATATAAATATAGTTACACAATATTAAAATTTTGTTAATTACATGTATTTTCAGGCTGAAGATCTGGACATTAATTCAGGCATTCATGGCAACTGGACCCTGGATAATGCTAAATCTAGACTTCATCAATTTCTTCAAATGAATAAATTAAATCCTGAATATAAATATTCTCAAGTTGGTCCTGATCACAACAGGTTTGGATCTAAATTTTAAATAATAAATTAATTGTTTTTTAGATGCAAAATCCTTTAGAGGCAATACATTCCAGATTTGGTTCTGCTGTCTAATCACTTCTAGCTATTCCATAATTTTGATTCTGTAATATCTTTCAGTGCTGTATAAGAACTGAAAGAAATTATGATGTAAGGAAATGTTCTGTTTGTTGTTTATATTAAGAGAACATTGACATTGCCTTTTATATAATGATAAATAACTATTTAAAATGAATTTTTAATTATAAGTCTTTGATAAAAATACTTTCTTTTGTTTATCATAGACTTAATATTTATAAATGTTGGATATATTATGTAATTTTGCATTAATTATGTGCATTACTTAAAATATAGTATGTTAGTGTTACAGTGAAAGACTAAAATTTTTAGAATGTTGGTTTCCTCTAGTGAATGTCAACATTCATATATGTATAATTGTTTATTATATGTCTGAAATATGTGCTGAAATCTTTATTTTTCACCATTTCTTATGGTGAAAAATATTTTGGTTTGCTTTTGGTTATGTCTCTTTATATATTATTGTGAAAATGAGGGATGCTAAACATTGCTTGTCTTCTTAAGACTAACTGTTGTACTTGGATAAATATTAAGCATTAAAGATTAGCATTAACCACTGAAGAACTTCACATTTCTTCCATAATGGATATTCCTTTTATAACCATGTCATTAAGATTCATGATGAAAATTCCAATAGAATAAAGATGTTTTTAAACCATATTTTATTTGTAAGAGTAATTCCCCAAAATCTCAAAAATATTGAAATTATATTCACTTTTTTTTTGTGTTTACAAGAAAATTCCAATTATTTTTTAAGTTATCTACTTCTGTATTAAATCCGTAAAATTTATTTCTATTTAATCAAAAATCTAAAGTTTTTTAAATATCATGCATAGATTATAAAATTTTGTGTTTTTTGTATTGTAGATACATATAAAATAAATCCTCACATTCTAAATTTTAATTAAATTTTTTTTATCAATCACCATTAAAGTTTAAATTAATTTAAATCACAGTCAAAATTGAAAATTTATATTTTTTTTTTTTTTTGAATTCAATAAAATGTTTTGTTTAAAAAATTTTGATTCAATTTCCAGCTAAAAATTCGTTAAAAATATTTAAAAAAATAGTAGATTAGAAAATTATTAATGTTTCTAAAAAGAATTTTTTTTTTTAATTTCAGTAAAATGTTTTAAATTTTTATATGTTAAATATTAACTAATTTATATGCTTAGTAGCTAAGAAAAAATAAAAGCTTAAAGTCAAAAGAAAATTATCAAATATATTGATGTACATTATTATGTTTCTTTAAAATATATTATAATGTATGTAAAAATAGAGAAAATTTTATATTACAGCGCATATAAATAAATAGTTGAACTTAAAACATATTACATTCTAAGTAAACTATTTATCTGTTTATTTGAAATCAAATTTATGCTAAACTTAGTATTATGATACTTGCAAAAGAAAGTGACTTTTCTGCAATTTATAGCATTATTTATTGTGGAACATTTCCTTTTGTAATGATAGTAGGTAACTTTATCCTCCATTTCTTTAATTAGTTGATCTCTTTATTTACTAATACTTTTTGAGAAGAAATCTGATGTATAAAAACTTTCCTTTATACTAGTTATGAACTGACAAACTGATTACTTAAAAATTTAAGGGTACTGCATTTATATTTGTTGTAGTTTATATAAAAGGGAGTCTTCTATTTTGATGATTCCTGACATGATTTTAGTTTTTGTACAACCGCAGTAAACATTGGGAACTTGTATTCATATGATGTTACCAATTTAAAGAGAAAATTCCCTTCATGAGGCTTGTAATAATTTCATTATCAGCAGTAGAATATGTTTTGCAATCACTTTCTATTAAAATAAATTGATGTGAGTTGGGAAAGGCTTGATATATATAAAGATGTGGTATGGTTTGTTTCTTCAATGTTTTTCTTTAGGATACAGTTTTTATAATGCTCACTGCTCTAGTTTTCTTCAAATTTATTAATAGTTTTTCAAAGTTTTTTTTTTTTTTAGTTTCAAAATTATTTGCAACTTTTTTGTGAAGTTTTTCAGTATTTCTTATTTGTTCTGTGGCAAAATGGACAATGTTATAATAAAAGACATTTTTGTTTCAACACCATTCATGACTTCATTTGTGGTATATAGTGTTCTTGGAAAATTGAATAAAGAGCAAATCATCTGATCCTTTATTTGGATTGTTATTGTTCATCCATGTAATTAATATATTCTGTACTTCCTGATTGTTTTCCTTAACTGAATCTTTGTTTATAATGGTTTCCTTGAACTACTTTAACATCAGTCACATTATGCAATGCTCAGAGATGATTTGTTTACTGATTTTCTACTATTATTGGAATGCAATATTGTCGCAATTCTAAATGTTAAAGTTGATACTTTACTACTTCAGGTAAACTGCTTGGTTTTCAAATGTTGCAAAACATACTTAAATTATCTATTATGTTCTTAGATTTGCCAACCCTGTGAACTATAAGTTTATCAGATTAACTTGATATCTTGCATTTAACACAGAACTGAATATTTTTCAAAACAATGTTCTAAATAGACAGTATTTCATTTGCCATTGTATACATAAATTTAAGTAAAATATTACAACTTTTTTTATAATATTTTTCTATTAAACTTGTGTATTTCCAAGCATTGAAGACAATGGACTATTTAGGTATGAGTTTCAAACTGTAATACTGAATACAGCAATTATGTACTATATAATTATATATAGCTGTACAAAAGACACATACTTTTGCTTTTCTGTTAACCACAATTCATTTTTTTACCAATAAACAGATTATATCTGTGCTGGTTCACATACAGTGGTGATAGTTTGAATTCACAAAATTATCAATTTTTCAACCACATATTTGGTATTGTGTTTACATTCACTAGATGAAGTTGACATTCTCCAATTTTAGTTTTTCATAGTAACACAAGTTTGAAGTTAGTGCTTGATTTATGTTGTAAATGTTTAAGAACTGTTTAACCATAAATGTTTTGGGATATGTAATTATCGCTTGACATTTATGATTGGAAAAAAGCTACCCATGTATTTTGGGGTTTATTCAAATGTGCTTTGTTAAAAATTGTCTTATGTTAAAATCATAATATGAAATTCAATCAGTCAATATTATTTGCTTGATTTTGTTTTCATAATGAGTTCCATTTTTGATAAATTTATTTTTAAATATCTTTATCAAAATTTATTTCAATCTTAGGATTTGAACCAAAAATATGTTTTGTGATGTAATATAGTTAATGGTTGTATGTAGGGTGTAATTTTCATTGCAAATGTTCAATTTGAAAGATTTTTTTAATTGAAGAAAATTATTAGTTCTTCAAAATTAAAAAAATCAGGTTTGATATTGTTTGTTTTTGTGAAGTACCATGTAAAAATTAGTACTTTTTATAGTGCTAGATTAATTATTATATTGTTCATGTATTTCTAAAATGCTGGAGCTAAAAAAATTTGTATAAATTATCATTTTGGTAGGAATTTTCAAAAGATTACGCTATCAAACAAACAAAGAACAAATAAGTTTTGAATTTCACCTCTTCAAAGCACTTTTATCTTATATTGAAGCATAATGTATCACAAATTTTTTTCTTAATTTTTCAAAAATTATATTTAAAAAATTAATATTTGAATTGGAAAATTTTAGAAATACATATGTGATATAAGTATCCTAATACTTACTGTTAATTTATGTGCTGTCGTCTTTAATATAATAATTGAAAATTTGAATTTCATTATTTTATGGCACAGGGCATAAAGCGAAATGCCTTGTGTAAAATGTAATGTGTAAAATTGTATTTCAGTAGAGAAATATGATTTTACATTTCATAAATATTAAAAGGTAATTCTTCAAAATTATGTAAAATGTAGGTCCATTTTCATGTCCCATATATATCTTTGGCTGTCATTATTTAATGTTCTTGAAATGTTTAGTGTCACTAACTTGTCTTGCTGTAAAATATATTATTTGGACATATCTTAATTTATTACACTTTATAATTAAATTTAACTATTACATATTCTTGAATATAAAAGTAGTTTGATGCAGCTAATGGTGAGAAGATAAAAACCGATCTTTGTTTTATTAGTTACTTTTCAAATGTTCTTTTTTTCCTTCAAAAATTTTATTTTATTTAAAATGTACCATATAAAATAGATTATAAAAATCTATAAATTGTTAAATGGACTCTAGATTAATAATTTAAAATTTCATCAAAATGTTGAAGTTAAATTGATTACAGAGTACTGACTATTCATCTACCAATTTGATGTGTAGTCATTATATTACTTTGTGTTGGAAATAAATATGTTATTTTTTAAATTTATATTAGTATAACTTCAAGAAAAAATACTTTTTTGCTTATCTTTTTCTTTTTTTTATTGAAGGAAAACTTATGAAATGTTAAAATTATCCAGTCATTTGGGATTTTTTACTGCTAGTATTATGAACTTATGTTGGAGTTTAAATTTTTTTTTGACAAGTGAAATGCATTTTTACTGCATTCTGTCAATACTAATTTTTCTGTGAATTTTGTGACCAATTTTGAATAAATTTGATTGTACTTTTTTTTTTTCATTATACATTGTAGAAAGTATTTTCATGTAGAATTGAATGTAAGAAAATCTCATCTTAGGCAGTGTAATCAACTTTTGATTTTCAATTGATGCTGCTTTCTTTTGTTTTGTATTTGATATGTAGTCTGATCTTTCTATTTTTGCAACATATGGGTATTTCTTTATCATTTCAATTAGAAATAATTATTTTGAAACCATTTTCTGCAGACAATCATGACATAAACTATCTTGGAAAATCATGTGGAAGTTTGGACTCTAGTATTTTTCTATGTGTATATTTCCATTATTATTAATAAATTTTGCCTACCCCTTTGGATACTCTGTTTCAGGTCACTAAATAAATACATCATTTCAAATATAATACAAACATGGTGTATATCTTTGTCACTTTCTATACATTTTAGGCTAGAAATATTAAACAGGAAAATTTTGATCACCAAATAACATAGTTCACCATTTCATTGTCTAATTAACATTGGTGTTTTACTTTTTAAAATTTTTAGCTTTTATTTGCAAAATAATAATGGCTTTTTTATGTGCTTGAAATTCTTACATTCAGACCAAATTTCTTCAGTTTGCATTGAGTTGTCCTTGCACTATCCTTAACATTAGTGTGCACCATTTCTTTTTTATATTCAAAGTTAATTTTCTCATATCATGTAACATAATCTTTAATTCTTTTGTCATTTTCTATCTACTTGCTATTGTGCACATATTCCTGTTTTTAATTGTTTAGTTTTGCAGTTATTGTTCACCTTCAATCATTTAAAAAATCTCAATTTGGTTATAGTCTCTTCCTAACTGTTTTTTAAAAAGTAAGTTTACATAATTTTTAAATAACCAGTCAATTCTGTGTTATAATTTAATTTTGCAAGTTTACAAAATGGGGGAAAAAAAACATGGTAAAAGGCAATCACTTAATATAATCATATATTTTCTGTTTTGAACTCCAACACATGATATCAAAAGCTTAATTCTACTGCAACTTGATTTGTTTACTGTCAAAACAAAATTATATCTTATTAATTCTTAACGTTGAAGATCGTTGATAGTTGTTGCACCAGCATGTTTCCTTGTACATAGCCCTGAGTGAAGATCATTGGTTACATTTGAATGAAGAAAAAAATCCTTCATATGAAATTAAACAAATCATGATTCCTTTCCCTAAATACAAATAACAAGGGAGAACTTGCAGTAGTATTCAGATAATAAAACATTTACTCTCATTTAAATTTTAAAGAAATTTTTGAAAATAATCAAATTTATAATCAGTATATACCCTTGCCAATTTTGATTTAAATCTTTATTGATACATACACAGAGACACTAGAGAATTAAACTATTAACATAAAGTAAACCCCTGATTGTGCATCATATAGTTACAATTACAGAATTACACTGCCATCTATATTCTTATTTAGAAAGTACTTCAAGTAAAAACATAGCTTTAGTTAAAAATTTTTCAATATAGGCATTAAAACTGTAAAAATTCCTACAATTTATGATATTGTATTTTATTTTTGATAATGAATTCTTGTAAAGTATATTTAAAAAAAATGTGACAATCTAATTAGAGATTAATAATACTTTTGAGATAAGTTGATTCAAAATGCTTAGGATGTTAAACATTTTAAGGAAGAGTTAATTTTACCTGATAAAATCATTTCAAATAATAAAAGTGTCTTCAAACATTGTCCATTAAGATATAAACATTAAGATATTGTCCACATTATTATATTTCATATTGCCCATAAAGAAGACTGCCTGACCCCACAGCATAGACATTAATAACGGGAATGGTGCTAGATTAGAGCAATGTGGATGACATAGTGGCTCAGGATCGTCTTCTTAGATAAATCACGCTTCTATATCTTTAGGGATGGTCGCTGCATATGAGTGTACCATTAATATGAAGACAGGTCTAATCTTGCAGTAATTGTGGAACTTCCCATGCAACAATGGGGCACCTTGACAGCCCAATGTTGCCTGGAAGATGTACTGTGGTTGGTGACACTCACCTACTTTCTGGAAGTGCCCAATACACTTCAGCAGGATAACATCCAATCACACATTGGTTGTATCTGCTAACATGCCCTGCAAGTGTACACCAGGTGTGCTCACCAGGTCTCTCACCAGTCAAACATATTTGGGATATGATTGGATGCCATTTAAAGACACCGCCATTTCCTCCTTTAGAAGATGCATTTTGGCAAATGATTGATATGGAATGAAGAGCCATTTCTCAGGACACTGTACGTGCTCACATTGACTCTGTGCCTTGAGGTGGATAGCGATACATGTATTGCTTTGTGTATTGCTGTCCACTGTGGTCCTACAACCTCTTGATTTAATTATGTTCTCTCTCTATATAATGAATTTTATTTCGATATGATGATCACTTATTGTTCATTGCTGCCTCTTTCTGTGTTCATTGCTGCCTCTTTTTGTGTCTTGATGGGTTTCATCACTTTTTGGGAACTCCTTCATTGTGTTGCATTTTTAATGTAGTGAAATATATTTGTAATTTTTAAACAGTAATGTACAATTCTGAATTCATAATATAAAATGATTAAAATTTTTATATTACATATCCTTACGTGAGAATAATTTTCAAGCTCTAGATGTATCCTTAAATTAATTTTTGATTTTATTGATTAAAATATACAATGAAAAATTAATTTTTAAATTTGCTATGAATTTTGCATAATGAATCCTCATACGCAATAATCCTTTTACTTTTATACTTGGTTTATTATGTATCAAAATTCAGCTGTATTTTATTTTTCTTGCTAAAAATTGCTTTTAATATGAGTTAAAGATTTCATAATTAAATGCCTGAGAATTTCAGGTTCTTTTAACATTTCATAAATGTGTAAAGGTGGTTTAAAGTATTTATTGAAGAATAATAAGATAATTACAAGTTAATTTTGGAATACTTTTCCCTTTTTGTCACTTTTGTTATGAAAATTATTCTGTAAATTACAAGAAGTCAGAAATGTCCTAGTACTATAATTTTTAGTTCCTATTGTAATCCTAAAGTTAAGCATTGCTGGTTACTGTCAATCATTTTTCTTTAAAATCCTGTTACATTTTTTCATGTACTTTATAAAAGATTACATTTATATGGTTTTCCTCTGTAAAAAAAAGTATTATGGTGCAAATTGTTAAATTCCTTTTGTATCAGTTAAAGAATTAAATTTAAGTGTAAGATGCAAATCATATTTGTATTATGTTAATAAATATTGTATTCAACTATAAATGAAATTTTTTATTTAAATTGATAATTCAATTTTTTGTTTTGTTCTTGAGTTCTAGTTTTAGAAGCAACATTTACAGTTTTAATTTAAATTATGATGTAAAACAGATAATTTGTTTTATTAAATATTTTTTAAGATGGTTTACATGTTATTTTGTAATCTTGTAATACTTTTTTTATTTGAAGAAGCTGAAATCTTCAATAATCACTGGATAACAATTTTATGTTTTGATTCTATAATTTGCTCATGTTTACAAGTCATATTTTAGTGTTAGTAAAAGTCGAGACATGCTCCATCCTAAATTTCTATTGTTAATGACAGATTAAATTAATTTTAATTATAAAAAGCTCAAAGTTGGTAATCAGTGGCATGAATTACCTGCTTTGAATTACCGCTGCGATATTTATTCATTGTATTGCTATATTTTCTTCTTTTCCAAAGTGGATTTCTTATTTTGTTTAGCTACTGCAAATTATTCATTGTTGCTGCAAGTGATTAGATTGTCACCCAAAGATTCCTCTTATTACAAATTCTGGAATGTATTGCTTTTGAAAAGGTCAGTAATGATAAATTTTGTCTGACTAGATTGAATTGCTTCCTTTATTTTGCATTTGTATGGTAAATAAAATGTTTGGTATGTTTCTATTGGCCAGTTATGAATGATGTAAAATTTTTTTGAACCAGGGGAAATAAAATTTTTCTTGTTATGTTGAGTAATGATTCTATTTCTGTTAATTCTTGCCAAGGAATAATGATTCTCATCTAGTAATGATTTTACTATTGGTTAAATAGAGAAATGCCAAATATTTTTGTAAATAAATTGTATTAAAATAGTTATGTTAAGGTACATTTATTTTGTTTTGTCAATTAATTAAAAAGCCAGTATTTATTTAATTTTTAATTATAAACTTTTGCGATTAATTAGATTTTTTTGAGATTATAAAAGTGCTTTTCTTTCTGTATTTGTAATATATATTTTTTAATGTGTGCATAATGATTTTGGGATTATCTGTGGTAACAAATCTAAGCTATATTCTATTTCTCAAACGTTTCTTGACAAAATATGCAGAAAAGTTTATAACTTAGTTTGCTAGCTTTATGTTATATGTTGTTATTACACAAAGGAAAAATTGTATAAAGTTACAAAAGTTGACCTTATAAACTAAAGATGAAATTAAGGAATGAAGAAGAATTGAATATGTTTTTAGGATATCTGCCTCTGAGTATTGTTTGACTCTTACTTGGGCTGTTAAGGGAAAGGGCCCAGATGATTAAAATTAAATTTATAGCAAAGTAAACTTGAAGTCAATTGAAATAGACATGAATTTATTTTAAGTGGTCTTACAAGAATTATACTTTTTTATAATTTTTGATAATATACTTTTTATTAAATTTTAGTAAAGTATAATAAAGAAAATGAAGGTAAGATTTTGTGAATATTGATGTGTTGCTTTATTTTAATTATATTATAATAAAAAATAATGCATAGGTCAATATATAGAAAATACATTAAGTTAAATATCACTATTATTTTTTTAAAATTCTAATATTTTTGAAGTTTATATTTTAAAGACTTGTAAATTATATTTTCATTGTAATCTGTATAAAGAATATTGTGAAAATTGTATTATTAGTTTATTAATTTTCTATTTGTAAACTACTCCAGCAGATCATAGCCATATCCATACAGTCATCATACTTTATTTAAGCATGTTTATTTAAATTTATAAAAGTAGTACATTGTAACTTTTGAATATAAATTTCACTTTAAAATTAATAAATGATGTACTTGAAAAATATTCTTTACTTAGCAAATATTAACGTTGGTATACAAGCTCTGTCTTAATTCATGTAAATTTAATTCATGAAAAGTGAAACAAAAAAATCTTATTATAAACTATGTAAATTTATAATTTTTAAACATTAACTTTATTTTCATGTTTATTGTTCCATTATAAATATTTTTTATGCAATTTCCTCCTATTATTCTTGTAAAATTATAAATAACAAAAATTTAAGGGAAATGATAAATTTCTTTTATTAACTAACTTTTCTACTTTAATCTATGAAAATGTTTATTGTTATAGGAGCTTCATCTGTGAGATGACAATATTTGTAAAGCAGCTTAATCGAAGTAAGTTCCCATTTCTTAAAAATTTATTATTTGTTTCTATACCTTTATATTTGTATTCATTATACTATTATTCACTGATTGTATGCTGATATTATTAAACAGTATTAAAGATTTTTAAATTAAAGGTTATTATTTTAGACATTTGATTTTGTTTTTAATTTAAAGTCCTCAAAGCTTTCTAAATTTTTAAATAATATTCTTTTGTTAAAATGTGCTATAATAAAATATACATGTCATAAATTATTGTAAATAATGTATTTAAGTATGTTCTAGTGAAGTTGAGTAAAATATATTAATTTATTAGTTTGTTATTTTACTTTTGAAGAGTTTAATATATTGAGATTATTCATTTGATTGATATTTGATTTCATTATTTAAAAGGTAATAAAATACAAAGCAATTTTTTAAAAAAAATTTATATTCAGGTAAAATGTATTTATTATATTCAGTTGAGTTGCATATATTTTTTTTCAATATGATGACTGAAAATCTTAAATTTCAAATAGGAATTATTTTAAAATTTTTCTAATTTAGAAATTAATTTTTAATTATCTAGAAGATAAACTAAATAAAATGTAATTAAATATAGAAAACAACAATAAACTCATTAGTGAAACTTAATGCATGTATTAATATCAACATAAATGGAAACAAACCTTTTTAAATATGTAATAAAAAATATATATATTTTATTCCATTAATATCAGTATACAATGAAGACAAAAAAATTAATAATAATGTTAGGATACTAAAGATATTTGTACTATATATATATATATTTAAAAAGAGCAATAAAATGATTTAATACTTATTTTAATAGGTTTACCATTTTTTTTTTCAAAAATCTTTTTTAATCAAGATTTCAAGAGAACATTTGTTTCATGTTAATTATGATACTGATTTTTAAAAGATCATTGTTTAAGCCTACAAAGAAAAATTACATTGTAATATTCAAACTGGAAGTTTTTAAGGAGAATATATTAAAGAGAATTCAAAGAATTATCAACATTCATTTTTTTTATAAGAAAATTAAAGTGTGGAATCAATGTTCTTGTGATAATCACTGGTACTTGAGGATTGGTTGTTTTTTGAATAATTGCAATGTAACTTAAGTGTACCAATTTTAAACTGCTGATGTTACATCTGTAATAAAAAGAAAACTCCTGCCTGAAAATATACTAGCATTCTTTTTGCTCAGACTTATTGTGCACTGAATGTAAAGGATAAATAGTATTGAAATTTGCAAAATAAGACTTTAACACAGTTGGCGATCCCAAAAAATGGAACTAGGATTAAATGGATTTGGTGTATTTGTTACAAAATGCTTTTAAGCAGTGATGCCCTATGTCAGACAAACCCTATAGAGAAAAAGAATGATCTGCATTTTTTATGCATGAACAATTTCCGTTTTTGTGCAAGTTAGAAAATTGTTATTGTGAGCTAATCTTTATGTTTTCATAAAATTTTAAAAGTTTATGAAGACATTAACCTTTTTGTCCCAACGGTACAACTGTTGTACCACGAAAGTGAATGTCTCAGAGGATGGCTGTGGTACAACAGTTGTACCATGGATTTTTTCCCCCTTTCAAGCGCCTTTTTCCCGCTCAAGTTTCACCGGGCAGTTGAGTGCGATTTAATTGCTGCTCTTTTGTGTGTGAAAGTCGTAAAATTTGAGACTTGTTTGAGTGGAGAATTTTGGCGAAAAACGATATTATTGGCTCCTTTTTTTTAAAAGGGAAGCATTTTCATCCTCACTTTAGCAAATGTTTTCATTACAATCAGTTACTTTTTTCTAGAAAAAATATTTTGATGACTTCACGTCGTAAAGGATTGACTGATGAAGAAATTAAAAATTTATTGGAAGAATTAAAAGAAGAAAATTTTGCAGACAGTGATTCTGATTGCTGTGGTGAATCTGAATGCAAGGATATTAGTTTTTTTGATGGCAATAATGATGCAAATTCCTCTGTATCATTTGATTTTGATTGGCGTAAAGCAAAAGCAGATAATAAGCCTATTATTTTTAAATTTACGGGAATTACGGTATTTCTGAGCGAATAAAGGATTTAGTTGAGGAGCACGAATAGTTTTATTTATTTTTTTCAGAAGAAATTTTAAACTTTTTTGCAGATGAAACAAATAGATATGCTTCCCAAATATTAGAGTTACATCCAGAAAGTAATAAAAGAAAACATGGGACAAAGTGGACAATTATTGATGTAGAAGAATTAAAAAAATTCTTCGGACTTGTTCTTTTAATGGGCCATATGGATAAAGATAACATCAAAGATTATTGGTCGACTGATGAATTGATTGAAACTCCTGTTTTTAGAAAAAATATGTCCCACGATAAATTTTTAATGTATTGATATTTTTACATTTTACAGACGATAAGAAAAAACCAAAACTAGATGAAGAATACGCCAGATTATGGAAATTACGAAAGATTTTTGATTTTTTTAAATAAATCTTTTAAGGAGCACTATCATCCGTCTGAAGAACTTGCAGTTGATGAAGTCATCATAAAATTCAAAGGAAGAGTGATATTCAAGCAATATATTCCTACTACACATACACACTATACAGAACTACTCATATAAAGAATATTTTTATTTTTAATTATATTAATGGTTTATCTTTAATTACCAATTTCATATATATGAGAGTCTGAGATTCTATATATATTGTATTTTATGATTTTTAACTATGAGTAAATTGGTATGCTGGCTTCTGCATTGGTCAACTATTTCTGAATTACATAATAAAACCTAGAAAATTAGCATTAGTGTCCTTACATTTTTGTCAATTATAATCCCTGTAAACAGGACTATTTTTGGTCTAACCCTGACCAAAATTACTGGTTTTGAGATTGATATTTTAAAAGTTAAAATAAGAAAATATTATAAGGTAATGTTAAAAGTTTCTCATAATAATTTACACATGAGAAAGTATGTGTTAGGAAATTCCCAATTCAAAGATTTAATAGTCTTCGAAACATTTTCATTAAGAAACGGTATTCATGTAATATAAGAGCTATTTTCACATTCTAGATTTTTAATGGACTAATGAAATAAATTTTTTTACAAGGAAATAGTTTTGATTTAGTGTTAGAAATATGCTCTTCAAGGTGAAATGTATTTTATTCATTAGTCCAATTCACTATTGAATAAAGAGCACTAACGCCACTTTTTTATGTACACAAATATCGGAATAGATGCTAGACATGTTTCTTGGTTTCTTCCTTTTGACGTATTGTTTGTGGAAAATATTCCAGGATCACATTGTATTTTTTAATCTCACAAAAGAAAACATGTAGGTAGAAATAAAATAAATATAAAAATGAAAATACTTTCAATCATTAATTGAGATGCGGTAGGTATTTAAAAAAGTTGCCTTTTAGTTGTGTCAGTCTTTCTTCTACGTAATTTTAATTTCTGTATAAAATTAAACTAATCACGGTTTTGGTTTTTAAAAATAATTTAATAAGCATAGTTTTATAAAAGCTAAAAATACTGAAGATAAGAATTTATTCCCAATATAAAGCTAATGCTTTCTTGCTAAGATTCTAATATGAATTTTATAAAAATATTTTCTGAGACTAATACGAGTATATTTTGGAATGTATTATTTTTGAATGAACATTTTCAAGTTCTCAGTTATTGAGAAATGAACTGAGTATTACTATTTATTGTATGACAAATGTACTTTTATTAAACAATCAACCTGAATTCTACATATAAAGGAGAAACTCAAGATTCGTCTGGCTACCTTCATTGTGCAAAACGTTTCATACTTAGCTGCAGAAACATGCAGAAAGAAAAATTCAATTTTTAAGCTTTTTCCTTAAAATATAGGATATAAAAGCATATATTTTAATCCATTCAATATAGAAATTTGTTATAAATAGAAATACTTAAATCAAAAGAAAACTGAAACCATTTCTGTATTTAACACACAGATTACTTTTAATCTTTTTCAAATGCAACTCCAGCAATTTGCTTGTACTTACTCATAAAAGGAAATATTTGTTCAAAGTATTTTTATTTACATATTTTAATATTAGGCAGGCTGCTTTTAGGAATGTTTTTGAAATATTCAGTTAGTTTATTGCTTATCAATTTTTATTATAACTAATGGCAAATTCATTAAAGAAGTTTCTAATTATTTTAAATAATTATTTCAGAAAATTCTCTGTAATAAATTAATATACGCCATATTGTTTTTAAAACAGACTAAATTTGTTTAACAAATGCATGTATATAATCTTCAAATTCTTATAACATTTCTTAATGTGGTATATAAAACAACGATTAGAAAAAATTGATAGCTTATCGATAAGTACAGTATTTATGGTAAACGCATTTACATGTTCATTAGAATTACGGCAGACCTAGCGCGGCATATCTCCCTCAAAAGTTAAAGATTCGTCTCGGTGAAACCTGGGGCACTTAAATGGGAGGAAAATGACCCTCTCCTTTCGGTCAAGGGGGTAAAAAATGTCATCTTCTCGTGCCGTGCTAGGAGCAGTTTTTTTAAACGATGACGCCGGACTCAAAAGGTTAAAGATAAACGATTTAGGAATAATAATTATACAATTTATGAGAATCATATTTCACATTCAAATTTTCCAGAACTTTAAAAATTTTTTGAGATCTTTACTTTAATTCCCATCTATGGATAGAAAATTTCTGCAAGCTAAGAAAAAAAATCTAATTTTCTTCATAAAATTGTTTGCCTTTGTGATGCAAAGGTACAATTTACTTATAACTTTGAAAGAAAGAACTAACTTAATATTTTATTTTATGATTTATTTGAGAAAATATTTATTTTAAATTGCTTCAGCCTCTTAATAAAATATTTTTTTATGCAATTTACTATTGAAGTGATTGCTCATAAATATTTAGGTGATTTTATATTTATAATTAACTCTATACATTAATTGTAGTTGAGTTCAATTTTGCTTCTTAAAAGTTGTAAATTATTAACCTCCTTGAAAAGTTCTTGTAAACCTTCAAAATTATTTCTAAATTTTGTATGTGTATCAGGAATTAAACAAAATTAAATCCATTAGTTTACATAATAAGAATATTAAACTTCAGAGATTGCCGGCCAAGTTGTCTAGTGGTCAGCATACCTGACTACTGATAGGGAGGTCCTGGGTTCGAATCCCGGTTCAGGCATGGATGTACTTTCTCTATCTATCCTGTCTTTGTTCTTTATTTGTGTGAATGAGGTGTGAATAGTTGCTTACCCTGTAAACGGGTCCCTATGGCATGTGTGTGTACTGAAAAAGTGGGATTCCACACCAAATATGACTCAGTTGGAAAAGTGGAGCAGCACACCCCAATTTGCCAGCCTAGCTGGCACACGAGAACAACACCTTCAGAGATTTCTGATAACAAAAATTTTAGATACATCTTTAAATATTTTGACTTGCATTTTTCTAAGTTTTGTATACACTATATATATATTATATTCTTATATATATATATATATATATATTATATTCTTATATATATATATATATAGTAAATTTGTCAACAGCTTTTGGTATTTGTGTAATTTAATTTTTTAGATATTCATGCTAGAGAACATGGTTCAAATAAACAGATGGCTTCAAAATCTTGTGCTTTGTCTCTTGTGCGTCAATTGTATCATTTGCAAGTTATTGAAGCTTATTCTGGTGTCACTAAGAAAAAAGAAAGTGATAAAGTATGTGGCAGTTTGTTGTTATTCCATTCATTTTTACTTATTTTAAAATTAAATATTAATTTCATTGTATAAGCAAAAGTTTTGCTAAGATTAATTTATCATTAATGATTGAACTTTAAATTAATGTTATGTTTAAAATTATATTCAGTCTGTTAATATTTTAATATTACGAATGCTTAAATTAGAAGTTCTTTCTATGAGTGAAAATTTCTATAATATTTTTCAATTTAATCCTATATTTTTAATTTTATAAATTTAGGTTCTTTTATTAAAGGAGGGGAAAATATTAATTGACATTAAAATGTTATTTGAATAATTATAAATTAACTTCTGAAACTTTTTGTGGCCATCTATTAATTATAGAATTTATTATTAGAATTTTTTATAATGTATAGCAAAATATTCTATATTCATTAAATTTTATTATACTATGCTTTTCTGAATTTTCTTATAAACTATCAGAAAATACTCAATTACAAATTACAACTGATTATGATTGTGTAATTTTATGATTAGCAATTTAAAGTACTCATTCACAATCTCCAAATAGCTAAGGAAAAATTAAATATGTCAGGAAATGTTAAGAACCCTTTGTGCACATATTTTACATTTCTGGCACTAGACAAAAGTAATTCTTAAATTCTAAAAATTAAAGTAAGTAATTCTAGAAGTAAGTACTTCCATTGAAAAGCAATATTTTTCAATGCAAATAGAGGAATGAATATTAAAATGTGTTTTGGAGTTAAACTTATTTTTTTTTAACTTAAACTTTCTAGTTAGAATCTATTTTAGGTTCAGTTTCTTTAAATATAATTATTTATATTATAATTATACTTTTAATTAGTTTGTTAAATATAAATTTCTTGAAATTCTTTTAGTTAGAACCTTATGAGGTAGCTATTAATCCGTCAATTATTGAAGAAGTTGAAGCAATTTTACAGGAATTAGACATTCGTCCTGTTGAAGTCCCAGAGGTAATAAGTTCATAGAAATCCATTTTATTATTTTTCAAGTCTTGTAATCTTATGTTTACTTTTTTGAGAAATGCATTTATTCTAATGTCAGCTTTAATTTAGCATTCATCTTTAGCATTTTCTTTCATTATTTTTATTGTAACTCCTTTGATAATATTGAATAAATGTACTTATTTCATTACAGACATAAGAAAAGCTTACTAGACACATTTTTTCTCTTAAAAAAATAACTTAATAATTTACTTTTGTGGTAAAACTGCAATCAAAATATTTTCATAAACCCTGTTTAGCATATATTAATATTTATTCAAAGAACAAATTTTCAGAGAACTTGAAATTCAGTTGCAGATTTAAAATTTATTCCATATCTTAATTTAATTTTTCATTCATTTTCATAAAGGAAACTTTTTATTTAAGTTACTAACAATAGTATGAATTGGCTTTATTATCCTAGTAATTGTTGGGTCGATTAAAGGATTCATTAAAATAAGAGAACTTTGAAATGTATATATTAAATATACTAAACAAAAAATACCTAGTTAGCACTGATCAGTTGGTCTGTGCCCCCTTTTTGAATTCAATGAGTAGTGCTATATAGAAAAGGAAAATTTATTCTCTCATGGTTGCAACAGTTATCATTTCTAAAGGTGCAATTTCGTTTGATAAAATGGGTGGTAGGTACGTTTGAAAATATACTTTGCTTTCTAATAGAAGAAAGTGTTATCAGAATTGTTGAAGAGGAGAGGGAAGTTTGGAAAATGAGATGACGTCAATCTTAAGTTGTTGTGGATGCTGCAGGTACCATAATAGGCAATATAAGCTTGCTAGCTAACCTAGAATTAACAATTTTGCCTCATTATTGATTTAACTTTTTGCATAGAGTGATCTTAGCGTAAAATCTTTTGAATACACCGACTGAAGAAATTTTTTAAATTTTAAGGTTTTAAAGGTGGGCTGTAACATATTGTCTGATGTTATAATACAGAGGGCATCAACACATTTTTAAAACGATTTCGATTAAGAATTTTAAAAAAGTAAATGTTTTAGAACAAAAATGTTTTCCAACAGCTTATTATTTGAAATGAGAAATATCGTCTGCTACTTTTAAATTTATTCTTTCAAAATGTCGCATGTAAATAAGCTGTGGATTGAAGGTTATTTTTTTGCGCTTTCTGAAGAGAAATATTCTTATTCCAGGATTCAAAAACGTTGTAAAATGCATGGTATTAAAATTTCTAAATGCAAAATAAGCAACATTATTAATTGGACAGGTAAAAACCATCAATCATTATTTCTACATAGAAAGAAGACTTTAAACGAATGTCCGAAAAAAGTACATACTGTTTCAAATGTTTCTAAAGTGAAATCCTTGGTAACAAGAGAAAATCCGTCAACACATATATCAATTGCAAAGTCTTTAGATACATATGTAGCAACAACAAATAAAATAATAAATCAAAAAAGCTAAAAAACATAATGTTCACCAGCTTTTGCCAAAGCATGTGGCTCAACGCAAAACATTTTGTAGAATCCTGTATGAAAACCATTTAGCAGGAGATAAATGAAAATACATTGTGACCCTTGAAGCATGGATTTACCTAAGTGAGTGCAACAAAAAAGGTCTATTTACTATAGAAAACGAGGAGAAAAAAATGTACAAACCTGGTTCCGTCAATGCAAAGAAAGTTTCAGCTTTGGGTTTATGATAATTTCAGGTTTTCTCTTACATTGGGAAATTAAAAATAAAAAGAGTGGAAAAAAATGTTAAAATCAACTGATCATTCTATTGGGAGAAGATTTTACGTCCAATATTTACAGAAAAAATTTCACTTCTTTCTCCCAAAGACTTTCAAAGAGTGAAGCTTCATCAAGACAAAGCTACAAGTTATACCTTGAAAACTACACTGCATTCCTTGAAAAAATGAAGACTAATACAAGTATTGCATATATACCTTCTTAACATATTCCTGCGAAGTCCCCTGACATTTCACCTATGGACTAGTGTACCTTTGATCTGTTAAAAAAAAAAAGCTCTTTCTAAATGCAAACCCATCAAGATAGATGGACTCTAGAAAGTAGTGGAAAAGGAATGGAAAGCAATACCTTGGCAATTTTACGAAAAGCTCCTCTATCATGGAAATCATGATGCCAATTTATAGTCCAGAAAGAAAGCTATCAGATCGAACATTTAAAAAAACAAAACAACGAACATCTTTAAATTTAAAATATTAATTAAATGGCCCCAAAATCTTTCTAAAAATTGTTAATACCCTCTGTAAATGCTTATTAATGTTAAATATCTTATTCTGATTTTTAGGATAGCAGTATAACAGACTCAGTATAACAAGTCTGTTTATGTGCACTTACTTATTCAGCCTTTTGTGTTAACTTTTTTTTACTATTTATTTTTATGTTTCTTGTTTTAATATTTAGTCACGCAAAATATTTTCATAAAATGACTTTCTGTGCTACAGTTGACCTAATGAATTTGTTTTGCTCAGCAAAATGGTCTGCATTGTGGCTTCAGCAATTCATGGGTTTGAATTTCAAGTCAGGCTTAGGGTGTTTATAATAGTTTTATATCCACTTTAAACACTAAGTCCTGGTCTTATTAATTCTCATGTTTTTTAAAATGATGATTGAGTCTTAAACGAAATCTTGCACTGCAAAGGAAACATCTGTTAATTATAACAATAACGCTTCTTTTAATCAGAGTTCGCTCAACTCCTGGAAACTCCTTAAATTCCAAAAAAAATTTTAAAGACTTGAAACTCCTGGAATTTTGACTTTACTCCTTGAAAATCATGAATTACTCCTGGAATTTGTTCTTACCTTGATGCATTTATTATTTTTTTTTCTAAAAAATATTATTATTTTTTGAATTTTTTTGTTTCAATTTTTTAAAATTTTTAATGAAATTGTCCAAAATCTTAATTAAGTACTAGTTTTTAATACTGTCACTTGATGGCGGCACGATCAAAATTAAATTTTTTTATATTGATTGTTGACTTGTATAAGTGTTTTCAGGATCAAGTTCAGCTGCAATATTTTCATAATAACTCAGCTAGCAGTATTTAGATTTATGTCAAGTGAAGTAATTAAAAACAAAAATAAATGTATTACGCAATTAAGATATGCAATTTTAATTGATTCTGGATCAGATTTACTGTACAGTCACCCTTGGGACGTTTTTCTGGTGCCAAATTTAGCGAACATTTTTAATGGAATTCCTGCCAACTAGTATTTTGGCACCCTATTGTCATTAATTTCTCATAAATATTTACCAATTTAAATTCATTAATATAAAATTTAATAAAATTTTTTATGAATAATTTAACACATCAACTCTTTATTATTTTACCATTGATGTTTAAAATCTATAAATCTTCGTTTTTTGTTAATTTTGCTAGATTAGTTTAGCATATTTGTTAGATACCAAAAATGTATGAAATATTTCTCACTATTTCAGCCATTTTTCTTTTGCTGTTTTCCCCGATTGGAAATTCCTCATAGGGTCACCCTTGGCCAGTTTTCGAAAATTTCACCAAGGGTGACTGTATGGTACATTTTCACCGATTCTTTTTCTATTTGCTGCTCTTTTCTTTGCAGTGTATAAAATTCTTTGAATATTAATATTTAAATATAAAGTTTTTGAGTTAAAACATTTTTCACATGTTTCCCTTGATAAAAATTGCATATAATTCAATTGAATCAGGATAGATTTATTTTATGAAATATAGACTGAAATAAAAATTATTTAATACGCTTGGTGGAAAGTGTCTTTTCAATGACCAATGGATTCTTGAAACTATATCTAATAGTTGTATTTGTTTTGTGTAAGTCTATTTATATTTGAAAAAAAATTGTCATACACATCTTGAAATACTCAATAAATTTATAGACATGAATCTGTTGGAACTGTCTAAAAACTCTAAAATGACTTGTAATTTTATACAGTGTATAATCCAGTATTTTATAAAATGTGGATTATTTTAATAAAAAAAATTGCTGTTATAGCTGAAAGGCTTAAATACATTATAGGTGTAAGCTGGAATGTATTTAAAGCTTTTGAAATAGTCATTAATAATTTTAATTTTAATAAAAAATAGTCTCATTAACATTTGCAATTATTTATTTTTATTATTTACAGAAATGGATGACACTTATTGCATGTGCATAATTATATGCATATTTAGCTAAGAACAATTTTTAAAATAAAGTAAGATAAAAAATTATTTAACATGAATGTTACCTCCTGGAAATTTTTGAACTCCTTAAAACTCTTGGAATTTGATTCTTGGAAATCTGTACAAACCTTGTTTAATGCTAAGATTTATTCTTCACAAGGATTAATAATTTTTCGTGTAAAATGTGTGATGAAATATATAATGTTCATCTTAATCTCATGTTATAATTTAAATGTTTATTACCTTACTTATTACAGTTGTATTATTTTATTATATTATGATTTAATCTGGAAAACTTCCTCTTGCAATCTACACTTTTAAAAGCTTTATTTTATGCAGTTTATTTAAATTAATGTTTTATAAATTAACATATATACTCCTACAGTTTTATGCTTTTTGTTGTTTACACGTGTAATTACTTCTTAGTTCATTTAAAAATTTTTTTCAAAACTAATATGTTTAATGATATTTTAACTGCTTCTTGCATTTAAAAAAATGATCACACAATGTACTATTTTGACCTTATACTGCAAAACTACAGACTAACAAACTTATTAAATAAAGATATTTATTTTGTATTTTCTTTGCTAGGGAGAAATAGAAGAACCAATTTCATTGACAATTGAAAAAAATGTTGAATTGAAAAGTGAAGAGGGCCGCCCTCAGCATTCTGGTGTAGTTTCTTGGTCTCCACCTCAACCAAATTGGAATCCATGGACTAGTTGCAATATTGATGAAGGCCCCCTTGCTGTGGTTAGTTAATTTCTGCATTATTTTTGAAATTATTAACTGTAAATAACATGTGCGTATAAGTATTTATACTGAAGATTTTTGTGTAATATGATTATACATAAAATTAAGTTACTAGATAACAGTTTGAATTTACTATAGATTCTGTTGAAAATTTTAATTCCTTTTGATAATGCAAATTAAATGTAAATTTGAGTTTGACATTAAATTTTATATATTTTTTATGTATCAAATTTCACAATTTTATGTTCTGATTTATATTCAAAGTTATTTTTTTTTACTTTTAATTATATATTAAATGTTACATGTAATTTCAGATGTCTCTTCCTGCTATTAGCGAAAACTTGAAAAAAGAACATGATGAGAAAGCTCAAAATGATTCTTTTCAAAAGGTAAGATTATATTTTTCAATTGTTTTATTTTAATGTCATTAAATATGGTTGTTTTGCCATTTTTTTGTCTAAATCTGCTTTTAAGAAATAATAAAATCATTTATCTGCCGTTTGCAATTATCGCCAGTAAGAGAACTCTCTAAGGAAAAAGTTGCTAGAGCATGTCAATCAAACTGTTTCATTGGGGAGGGAATAATATCAAATTGAAGCAAATTTTAGTTCTAATCTTTTAAAGATGGTGTGGATTTTTATGTAGGACTGAGAGAAATATTTATTGTTTTACTGAATGCTAACCAAGAATAAAAATACCATTATTTGTCTACTCATCAAAAAGGAATAAAATAAGCAGTTAAGTGTATGGTACAATATAGTACTTTAGAAAAGAATAAAATTTGTCTGTTAAAAAACTTCATTGTTCTTTGTCATGCTTTGTAATGTTGTTAATTAAAAGTTATTTTTTTTATTCACACACACATAAATATGTGCGTAAATAAAATCTACTTTTTCTTACCTACATATAATTAAAATACATTTAATTTAAAGATGTTATTTAAATTGTGAACAGTCATACCATAACAAATTATGGTCATTGAAAAATTAAATATAATAAATAATTAGTTTAAAAGCTGTTAAATGTTTTATTAATTAAAAGCTAAAAAAATTTTAAAACAAGATTTAATTTTTGAATTAAAATTTAAATTTCTGTATCTTAAACAAAGCAAAAATACTTTAAATCATATTTTTTTTCTATAGATGTTGGATATAAGAAAAGAATTGCCTGTTTATCAATTTAAGGAGGATATATTGACTGCTATTCAAAATAATTCTGTTGTAATTGTTAGAGGTGCTACTGGTTGTGGCAAAACAACTCAGGTAAAAATAAATTTTAATAAATTTAATTAATAATAGTTATATTTATCTCTATTATTAGTGTATTTTTCATTTATTTATTATATAACAATTCTAAATCCTATTTATTGTTTATGTAAATAATTATAATTTGTTCATTATTTGTTTTAAAATTGTTCGGCTTTCTCATAAGAGTTTAAAATTTATTGGAATGAATATTGTGTAAAGAAGAGTAATGAAGCCATAATTTTACATATTTGTATCCCATAAGGTTGTTTATTTATGATAAAATCTTTAAATGCTCTATACAGGGTTCTTACAACTTCTAAAATTAAAAAAAAAATTTTTTTAATGTCCTTTGAAACCCTTGGAATTTGTACTTAACTCCTTGAAAACCTTTAATTTTTCCTGGAATTTTTACTTACCCTGATGCATTTAGTTTTTGTTAGGAAATATCATTTTTGAGTTTTTGTTTTAATTTTTCAAAATTTTCGATGAAATTGTTTAAAAACAAAATTGAGTATTAGTGTTTAACCTTTTGTCTACCCCAGGTGTATATATACATCTTACTAAGTACCTTTTCTTGCAGTGCATTACTATCAGTAAAGCTTTGGAATGCAATCTAATGTTGTTAATATCATTTACAATGGATTTACATATTTCAAAGAAAGGTTGATTTGGAGAGGGGGATATTTCTTAGAACAGGGAAATTTAGTCTTAGTCCAGTCATTGCAGTTATTATTTATGTTTCTTTTTGAGCAGTTTGTAACTTTTTGTTCTTTCACATACAGTTCTGTTAAAATTATACAAGCTTTTTATTTTTATCAAGTATATCTGATAGTAAGGACTGTGAGCCTGATGACTATTTTCATTTATCTTCAAGGTCAGGAATGTCAGAATATGACATTATAATTAAATTTTATGCTTTTTTTTCCTTCTTTGTTTTGTAAAAGTAAACAATTAGAATTTAAAGAGGGCCTCTTTTCCTCTGATCCACAATGTAACTGTTCATCCCTGTGTCAAAACTGCTGGAACTGGGGATCGAATCTCTTTAAGTTTTCCTAACTTAAGTAAGGGGCAGCCTATTAATATTAGTTTCTGTTCATAACTGTTGACTAAAATAAAGATCCTGTTCAATTACAGTAACTTTATGATGCAGTATTTAGATGTGTGTAAAGTGAATACTCACCAATAAAATCTTCATTTGATGTAATTAGCAGAGCTTATTTAATTGATTCTTTTTCTATTTGTTTCTGTCTTTTATATTGTATAAAATTCACTTATTAGTATTTAAATATGAAAGTCTTTGTGTTAAAATATACTTTTTATATCTTGATTATTGAAAATTGCATATAATTTTAGTGAAAAAAGTTGAATTTGTTTAATTATCAAGAATACAAAGTTGAAATAAATTATTTAATATATCTGGTGGTAAGTGTCTTTTCAATAATCAATCCTCTGGGAAAGCCTTACAAAAGTTGGTGTTTGTGTGGTTCATGAAAAGAGAATTTTGTAGAAGAGTTTAAATCATTACTACTAACTGTAAGATTTCAAGACTGTATTAACGAAAAGTTTGATCCTATTAAAGATAAAGGATATTTTTTATTTTAACTTATTCTCGAGTAGACAAGATTATTGTCACTTATGAAAAGTAGTTAATTTGCTTTTACTATTTTCTCATAGTCATGCATCTGTTAAATGTGGGTTTTCTACGAACAAAAAATTGATGTTAGAAAATTTAAATAATCAATTTTGCTAAGTGCATCATTGATGATTATCTATGAAACAGGAGATGTCAACAATATAATAATTAGCAAAGACTTACTTAGTTTTACTGCTGGTGCCAGGCAAAAGTGTAAATTATATTTAAATGAAATAAAACAAAAAAGTAGCCAATAATGGAATGAAAGCATAAAGCACTCCTTAAAAAAATGATGAACTTCCTGATGAACAGAAAATCAAAATTTAGTGTTTGGAAGGTGACATATATGAATTTTGGAAAATGTACAACAAGAATTGCTGAGGAAGCTGAAATAATTGGTAAATTAACATTTGCAAATCAAACCCATGTCGCTGTGGTACTTCTAAGAAGCAACAGTTATTTCTCAGTATTAATAATGAATTAAAAGCAAAAGTTTTAAAGATGGAAAGTTAACATTTTTTAATAGCAATATTGTGTATGTATAAATAATCAAAAAATGTGAAAATCTATGGAATGATTAAAAACAGAAAAGTCTAAAATATGGATTTGAAATTGTAATGTTTTAAAAGAGTTTGAATGTTAACAAAAGAAAAATTTAGAATTGCCTTTATTAAATAATAATTTGGAAAAATATCCTTGAAATTTATTTTAATATTTGTATTTATTTACTTATCTTTTTTGAATAAGCATATTTATTTGAAAAGACATTGTTATACACACCTCAAAATATTCAACAAATTAATAGATAGAAATCTAATGAACATGTTTAAGAACTCTAAAATTAGCCATTACTTTATACGATAAATCAGTAATAAAAAGAATATTAATTATTTGAATAAAAAATTTTCTCTTATACTATAAATTCTTTGAAAGCTTTTTGAAGTAATCATTCAATATAATTCATCTTAATTGAAAATTATTCTCATTAATTTTTGCAATTATTTATTTTCTTAATTTACAAATATAGTTAATTTTTGCATATACATATGTTACATATATGTATATTATATTCATATTTATTTAAAAACAGATTTTAAAATAAAATAAATCATTTAGATTAAATATCGATTTCTCCTGGAAATTTTTGATTTGGCTCTTAGAAAACTTCTTAAAACTTTTGAAATTTGATTTTTGGAAATTTGTACAAACCCTATTGATAATTAGTAAATTCAAAAATTTTATGTTCTTTTTTTTTGTAAGATTTCAGTATAAATCATCTGAAGAACTGTATCATCCAAAATCTGTCCAAGTTTTGCCTTAGATGATAAAATTTGATTTCTCCTTTCTCATAAATAAGATAATTCTACATTTATTCAATTCTGATTTCTCTTAAACAAATTTAGAATTTTTCAAAATCCATTATTAAATCAGAAAATTACCTACAGCTAAATACTTAGTTGTATAATGAAGGAAATTAATAAAGATTGATATCATTGGACATTTAATTTTACATGCAATTTTTTTCATAAAATTGCTAGACTTTTTTGTTTTGTGATTCATAATTTTAAAACTTTTTAACTATAAATGTTTGAACTCAATTTTTCTAAAGTCATAAATTTTGAATAATGCTTTAATACATCTTGCTGTTCATCATCATTATACAAGAGAGAATATATTTTTGTTACAATTATGAATATTGTAACTATAATAGAAAATGATCATTGCTGATACATTTTACTTTCCAATTTTATGCAGTTTCTTGATTGTTATGTATTTAAAAAAAAAATTCTGTCTTGTTTAAGCATCTTGCATTGCAGGGTAAACAGTAACTGATTTAAGATTTAAACAATTATCACTTTGTATGATAAATAGTTATAAAATTGTTAAAACTATAAAGAAGTATTTTATTTTTATGACGATTTTTCTTTATCACTATTTTGTTCATGTTTTCTATCTAACCTTTTGGAATATAATTTCAACTTAAAAGATAAAAAGGAAAAAACTTCTTTTAGTTTCAAATGAAGAAGCTGTTTTAAATTATTCTGCACAATATCTTAACATTTTTTTATTATTTTGCATTGTGTGTTTGTTGGTATATATTTGATAGATATTTATAACTTCAGGGTATATATATTCTTTGTAATCAAAAAATTCTTTTACAAATTTTCAGGAAATAAATTACAAAGTATTCTTATTTATGTTTATAGTTTTGATAATATAGTTTAAATTATATATTTAGTTTTCTCTTTAAAGTCAAAATCTCACAGAAAAAATTTCCAGTAAACTATAATTGCTGTCATAATTTCATGTAAATTAAGCATGTATACTTTTGAATAAATTAGTTTTGCTTACAAAATTTTATTTTTATTTAAAAGAAAAACACTTTGCTTGTGTGTGTTAAACAACTTTTTCTGAAATTGAAATTTTTATTTACAAATTATATTCTAATCACTTTACAATCTTTCCTTTTATTATTTTAGAAAAACTCTAATACATCTATTGTTTAATGTAATTATGTTTAAATAATTTTCATTGTATGTGTGTCCATAAGCATGTTTCTTGAAATTTGAATTATGTTTTTGTAAATCATTTTTTATGTACTTATTTATTTCAGGTTCCTCAATATATTCTAGATTACTATCTCTCAAATGAGTGTGGTGCAGACTGTTGTATAGTTGTTACTCAGGTAAACATTTTTGAGTTGAAAAGTTAACTACTTTATATCAAGACTATTATAAACAAATCTAGATTTGAGTCTTTTAGTTAATACTTGTGCATTTTTGCATAAATAGTGTCTGTTTTATAGATAAATATCAATATAAGTCTTATGCATTTAATTTCAAATATTCTATTTTTCTGAAGAATTCATTTTATGTTTTTAAATAATTATAAATTGTGGTGACTTAATCATATTAATTTATATTACTTGATTAAGTGAAAGAAATTATAAATCTCCACTTTATATAATTGTTGCTTTCATTGTAATTATAATTAAAAAAAAATTAATTACCTGATAGACTTGAATTTATGAAGTGTTTTATCCTGTACACAACAGAAATGTATGAGATAAAACTGACTTTATTCTTCCAGTTTTGATACTTTTTATTCACTGAATTTCTAACTGTACAAAATTTTAAAATAAGTTTTTGATTAATAGTGCATCTATTAATTGACAATTCCACAAATATGTTCTTGCAAACATTTTTTTACTTAAAAAATCTGGAGTATTGAAGGATTTATGAGCATTTAAAAAATTTTTTTATAGCATCTTGATTGAACTGGGATTCATTGTGCTTCTAACATTTTTGAAATTATCAATTGTATTAGATCTTTTGTAGTTCAAAATCTGCTTTAAATCATGCTTTAAATGAGTTATCTAAAAAATATCAAATTTTTTTCATATATTATTATTTTTATCAAATTTAAATTTATTATACTCTTCTACTTGTTTTGCTAATACTAATACACCAGTTGAATTAATCCTTTTGTGCAGAAAGTAATTGTGTAGAGTAATAAATTAACTAACCATCCAATAAATATAATATAAAAAATTCCTAACTTTAAGAAATAGGGAACATTTTAAAAAGTTTTTGAAAAACAAAAGTTTCCAATGGAAGATTAACATGGTGTCTGGGACCTAAAAAAATGTTTTGATATTGCTTATTTTTTGATGGTTTGTGATATTTCAACGGTTAAATTAATAAACTTTTATTAATTTCTTGTGTATTAGTTTCATTAATTAATCTTTAAAGTGTGAAAAATATGAGAATTTTTTTCAAAATATTACTTTTTATACAACTGAAATATTGGCTGTGTTTCATTATACAAAAAAAGAATAAATAAAATTAAGAAAATGGAAATTTTGAAATTGTAATTGAAACAGGTAAATTACTTATTTTTATAACAAGATGTTTTAATATAAATGTAATATTTGTAAAATGAAAATAAAATCCTATAATTTTTATCTAAAATAAAACTTTATTCTGAATTTAATAGTTGTTTTTAAAAATAAAATATCTCTTTGTTTTGTCTACCCAATTAAAGCAATTTAATTTGAAAGAATAAAATTTATTAATTGCATAAATGTTATTAGCCCCGCCGAATTAGTGCTGTTTCTGTGGCTGAAAGAATTGCCGAAGAACGTTCTGAAGCACTTGGTAATACAACTGGATATAGTGTACGATTTGAATCATGCTTACCACGTCCATATGGGTCAATACTTTTTTGTACTGTAGGTAAGAAAATTTTTTAAATAAATGATGAAATAAAAATTGTGCATTACTTTCTATCTTATTTTCAAAAATTGAATTCATTACAATTTTCTCATTGAATTTTTCGTTATTTTGAATGTGTTACTGTAAACAGTAAATTTTCTATTAGTGTTTCTGAAATATATGTGTATTTTATATTTGTATCACTTTTTTATATTAAATGTTAAAAAGGTAAGCATTTAAATTTTTTTGTCTGAATAATATTAATATTTTTAACTTATAATCTTGAATTTATTCACTTTGTGTGAAATATGTTAATTAATTTTTTTTTCATATCAAGATTTTGAAAATCAGAATTAAGTTAGTCTTTTTATATACTTATGATATATTAGGTTTTAAAGGCTTAACATCAAAGTCTGTAATATTGAGAATTTGTAAAAATAAAATCTGAAATTTATTTCCAAATATAGCATTTTTTATTCATTTGTTCTTTTAAAATATGGATAATGATGAGAATAACTCAAATTATTTTTCTAATTTTTAGGAGTGCTCTTAAGGAAACTTGAAGGTGGATTGCGAGGTGTCTCTCATGTTATTGTGGATGAAATACATGAAAGAGATGTCAATGTAATGTTATTTTGTGAATATTTTATTTAGATCTTATTTTAGGTCTCTTTATTAGATCTTATTTTTAATTCATTTTCACTGTAACTATTCCCATAAAAGAAAGTTTGTTATTTATCTGTTAAATCATTTAATTAAACTTTATTCAATTAAATTTTTTATTGAAAGTGATGTTTTTGTGTGTAAGTATATGCAAAGTTATTTATCAACATAATAGAAATGCCTATGTATAAAGGTGAATTTTATTAAAATATATCAGCTCTTTTTTTAAATTATAGATAGAAGCATGTATATATTATATATATATATATATATTCTGGCAGTATGTATCAGCTTTATTGAAGTTCTGTATGTCTTGTATTTTTTTATTTACTAAACTGCAAAATGTTGGGTTTAAAAAATTTTGAAACAGGCTAAATTGTAGGAATTAATTTAGCTGGAGCAAGTGTGATCAAAACATCCCATTTTTTAGGTGTTTCTTGAGGTAAAGTGCCTAAAATCATGTCATCATACAAATAGCAGGACAAGACAAGCTCATAAAAGCAAAATAGTGGAAGATAAGAGAAGCTTAATGAAAAAGTGACAGATATTGAAGAGTATTTTAATGTCTGAAAAGGAACATCTGCAGCTGAAATTACTATAGAACTTAATCAGCAACTAAATTTGTTTGATGCATATTATCCGTATATGTTCATATATAATATCCATATATGTTTTGCTTAGAAGGCACATTCTAAGCAGAACATGTATGGGAAGGTAGCAATTTCTAATTTATTTGTCACTAATGTTAAAGCGATTGTCTTCAGCAATATCACACTTACAAAATATGGCTTATAAGTTTTCCAGCATACTTCTCTTAGCCTAGAGTTGAGCTTTATCAGTTAAGTGACTGCTGCCAGGTAAAAGTTTTTATAAGTTAGAAGTAGAGACCACAAGCAGACCTTCAATACTTGATATGCCACCCTCAGGCGTATAATTCACTTTAAGGACATAGCAATCACAATGTGTTTAATAGCCCCAGCTGTCTTTAGTGAATACAATTGGTCTTCAATTAAGTCATGATTCAAACTCATTATCTTCTGTTAAGGAGAATAATGTCCTAACCGCATCCCATCTATTTATAATTGGAAGGAAGTAAGTGGTCTGACCAATCATCTATTATGTTTCTCTATAACAGGTTGAGTGCAAGTTAGGAAGACGCCCACATATTCAATATAATCAGAATTGTCTTCTTCAAATTGTCAAGCATGGAGGTGGATCTGTCATGATATGGGTAGCCATGTCTTGATTTTCTATTGCACCAATCATAACCCTGAAAGGGAGGATCATTGTTAAGAAGTAAGGGAAATTATAACTAATCACAGGTGAATTCTAAATTTGTTTCTTGCAGGAGAGGAAATTTTTGAGAATGATAATACACCAATCCATGCAATTGGATTTGTTCAGTCATGGTTTGATAAACATGTAGATGAAGTTGAACATCTAATTTGGCTAGCACAGTCATCTGACCTCAATATAGTTGAATTACTATGGTCCATTTTTGAGTATTCTGTACGAAATCAATTTCACTCACCTCTATTTCAGAACTTTTTACACTTATCTCTATGAATGATTGTACAATATTTCTCTTGACATTATTCAACACTCATGATTCTATTACTAGGCAAATTTGAGCTGTTGTATATGACAAAGCTACGTCATACTCATAGCTGTCAACTCTACTGATTTTGTCGGTAAACTTCTGATTTTTCATCAGTTCTCCTGATTTCCTGATAATGTATGAATATCTACTGATTTATGGCTATTTCAGTGAAAAATTTAAAAGCAGCTGAAATTTTGCTGTAAAAAAAGTGTATTGAGTTGTTTTTTAAAAAAGTGTAGTGAGTAAAGTAAAAAAAGTGTATTGAGTTTAAACTTACATAGTCAACAGATGATGATATATAAATTATTATTATTTAAATATGTTCCTCTGAGTTCCGAGTCCCTCAGGGGAGGATGACACTGTAACCACTATGCTTCCAAAACTGCTACGAGTTGGCAGTTATATAGCCAACATTCAGAGCAGACACAAGGCGCCTAATTACATAAACAGTTCAATTACTAGTTATTAGTAGTTTAAATAGGAAAATATTTCCTTCAAACAAAGTATTTGTCATTGAATTAAATTTAGTAATGTATTATATATTTTTATGTAATTTTATAAATTTAGTACTTTCTTATTGTTGTTGGTTTAGTTTCCTTAAATCATAAAAATTGCATAAGTGTAGCAAAAGTTGCTGTATAAAGTAAATATTAGGACATGAACGTTGATATTTTTTTACATGTGGTATATTCAATATATCATGGTTCCTTTATAAGATTGATGAATATTTTATTAAAAAATATTAAGAATAATGAAAAATATTTTTAACAAAAATCATTTTCAATTTGTATAATTTAAAGAGTAAGATCGTCTTTTTGCGGTACTGCCATTTTAATTATTCTTTTTCAAGTAAATATGTCGTTATAGTGTCGCTTGAACATTTCCCTCAAAATCAGTAGAATTTACAGATTTTCTTTCCTTTAAGGTTGGCAGCTATGCATACAAAGCAAATAATGGATTGTTTATAAATTTAAAATATTTCCATTATTTTGATAACCAACTATA
Organism: Latrodectus elegans; assembly: GCA_030067965.1. NCBI lineage: Eukaryota > Metazoa > Arthropoda > Arachnida > Araneae > Theridiidae > Latrodectus > Latrodectus elegans. The sequence continues at coordinate 85,407,045 of CM057813.1, forward strand.
TATATTTGTAATAATTGAATAAAGTACTGTGATGCATAAAAAGTTTCATGTGAAGTAAAAAAAAATTTTGATTTTCCATATTAGTATTTCTCTATAAAACATAATTACTTTTAAATTTCCCTTAAATCATATAATGATCTGAATGACATATTCAAAAAAGCATTTTAAATTATTCAATTAAAAGAAATTAGTTTATAAAAAAGGTCATGAAATATTTTTGTAGAAATGGGGAAATCAATTAGAATGAAATAAAAAGTTTGATCTTTCTTTTAATGACTCATCACTAAATTTTGAATCTGACAATTCTCTTTGGTTATTTTAATTATTGTTGTTCTTTGCGATTTATGAAGAATTAGTGTATGAACTGTTACCAATGAATGAAATTCCTTATTAGTTTAAAGTTGATTATATATTTCATTAATTATTGCTATTTTTGAAGTGTCAAAATTTAATAATTCTGTGTGACTTGCTTGCAAAAGTTTGGGTAATAAGTCTGACTATAAATAGAACTACTAATTGAGTTCAGGTTTATATAATTTTTAAGAAGGGCATTTATTTTTTAAGATGTTTGCATAAATGAAATTTATACATTAAAAGTTTAATAAGCAGATAATTGAATTGTTTAAAATGTTATAAGGACAAATCTTGTTTTTAAATGCAATTATAGTATATTTTGTAAACTATTAAGAAAAGTCTTAATTTGCATTAATAACTTGAGAAAGTTTTTGTTTGAATACATAGTTAATACCTTACTATATCATGTTACTGAAACCTTTTTAATATTTTTGCTGTTCAGTTTCTTATTTATCTTTTTTAAAAATATATTACAGAATTGTAAAAATTTAGGTTTAGTTTAGTCATTTAAATTTTTGTCCCATACTTATAACTTTCCAAGGCTATTATTTAACCTTATTTAAATTTTTTCAGACTGATTTTATAATGGTTGTTTTACGAGATATGGTGCGTGCATTTCCTCAAATTAGAGTAGTGCTAATGTCTGCTACAATTGATACGACCATGTTCTGTGAATACTTTGGAAATTGTCCAATTATTGAAGTTTCTGGTCAAACATATCCTGTTCAAGGTAAGTTTTTGAAAAATTTTAAATTACATTTTATCTTATTCAAAAAATAGTACAATTTTGTTAAATTTTAATTAACTTAAAATGTTATATGTTATCAAATTTGTTTTAGAATATTTCTTAGAAGATTGTATTCAAATGTTAAATTTTGTGCCACCATCAACTAAACGAAAAAGAAAACGAGATGAAGATGCAGCTGGTGTTGATACTGAAGAACCTGATGTATGAATAATTTAATTAAGACACAATTTCTAACAAATTATTTAATTTATACAATTTTTATTACTGTTTAAAACTTTTCTTAATGATTTTAAATGTAAGATCAAACATAATTTAATTGTGTAATTAAAATTTGTTAATATGGTTACCAAATTTTTATTTTAACACACATTTAGAAAAAACATAAATTGTAATTTACAAAAAAGTACATTTTGTCAGAAAAATGTATTGTTTCATTAATAATTTTCGCAGTTTTTAAGCTATTTTTTGCACACATATTTAAATTATAGTTTTCATTATTTACTGTTTTTATATTACAGGAAAATTTAAATAAAGTTATTGGACCTGATTATTCTCCAAGTACCAAGCAGGCAATGGCTGCTTTAAGTGAAAAAGAGATGTCTTTTGAGTTGATTGAGGTTAGTTTATTTTCATTACTATTTTGTAGAATTTTTCTTCTGTGTTTCTGTTATAACTAATAAAGTTCTGCTTTTTAAAGTTAGCCTAAATTTACCAGTATCAAATTTCTATTAAATATGCAAAATTTTATTAAAATATTTCAGATTTGCCTTATATGCTTAATTGTATTCATATACCAATTTTACAGCAATTCTTTAAAATAAGCATATTAATTTTAATTGTTTGAAACAAATTTTATTGTTGTGCATAAAATTACCAGTATCAAATTTCTATTAAATATGCAAAATTTTATTAAAATATTTCAGATTTGCCTTATATGCTTAGTTGTATTCATATACCAATTTTACAGCAATTTTTTAAAATAAGCATATTAATTTTAAAAATATTTCTTTTCAAAAAATAAATTTCAAATAATTTCAATTAAAATAATACAAAATTTTATTACCATATTTTCCTGTATATAACCCACAGATTTTGTATTAAAAAGTTCCGAATTTTGTTGTGCATATTTTGCACTGACGTGGATTATCTGATGAAGAACATTCACCACCAGACAAGCTTATAATAAAATTTTGAAAAAAAGCCATTTCTGTCTAATAAAATAAATGAGAGATAGCACCACAACTAATCTTATTTATTTTAACTCTACTCAGTATTGTCAAAATACGTTCTAGAACAAATTTGATTCTTTGGAACAATATTACAGCTGTAATTGACGTTATTCTGCCATCTGCTTTAACCTGAGATGTTTTGCTTTGGAGACCATTCAAGTTCATATATTGTCATGTGGAAGAGAAAACATTTAAGTTAGACGGCAAATTTTAAAATAAAAGCTATAGAAAAGGCAAATAAAGAAAATGCTAACAAACACATGTTAGTGTAAGGTGAAAACCAAGCATGCTCAGTACAGGAGAAAAATTTATCCAATTCACATTTTGAATATAATCCATCACTTTCATTTTATTATTAACAAAACATATATATATTTCATTTTTAAGATATGTCTAAACTTGTCTGAAAATTTATTAAAAACTAAAAATTGATAGGTTTTAATAGAATTTTCTTGTACCTTGCTCAGTGTCTCTCTTTTATCTCAGTTTATTTGCACTTTGCATTGTGGTAGATCCAAGCAGATTTGTTTCATAATAAATATTTTTTCTATACAATTTATTTTTAATCATACTCTATACTTTATTTTATTTGGCCCCACATTATTCGCAGTATTCGAATATTTGGCAAAACATTTATGTTAATTGGAAACAGTATAATGATTCTATGAACATAAAGTCTGGGTTGTACATTAATGTCTTGTGTGTGTGTATTTCCCAATAAATCCCATTACTACTTATTTCCTACTCTTTCATAAGTTTTAAGTATGGCAATCTTTTGCTGAAGCCTACTATCTAGAATGTCTACTTTGAGTGAAACAGGATATGGCACAGTAATTCTTTGGAGCCTCATCTCATAGTTTGGAGGAAGTCTTCTGTTGCTTTACATGGTCAGGTCATTATCACTAACTGTAATTCTTTTGGCTGATGAGAAGCATTCTACACCTCAATTTTTTTTTGCCTGGCGGTAACATATCAAAATGATAATTTCCTGATTCTTTATAGTGAAATTGGTAAATCATATTTCCTAGAACATGAGGATTCAATTGCACACTTTCTGTTGCCTTCCTAACACCATAAAGCCCTTATGGTCTCTTGGAAAAATTGTATCTTGCTATCCTCTCATCTCACGTTTCTAGGTAGTTTTTCCACGAGGAAATTTACAGTATTCCTCTTACCACTGAACAGAAGTAGCAGTCAGGTGATTTCAACTGTCTTTGGTATTTCCTCAACACATTATGTTAAAATTACTTATTCTTATATGCCTTTCCATTGTTTTGTGCAATCTCAGATAAACGTTTTATATTTAATGAATAATATTAGATTTTTTATATGGATATCTTTTTTATAAAGTTTTGTATTTCCAAAATAAATTCCTTAGTTTGTGAAATGAGTGGCGAAAAAAGTAAAGTTGCAAGTTCTTTGAAGCTACTAGTTTTAAACTGAATTATTTTGAAAAATTTACTGGGGAAAATTATGTGTGTGTGTATGTATATATATATATATATACCTTTGTAAATGCTGTAACTCACATATTATACCTTAATTGGTTTGAATTGTTTGTATTGGCAAAAAAACAGTATATTATTTGTTTATATTTTCTACACTCACATTTTATGTTGTTGCATTTGCTAAGAAAATATAGTGTAAAAAATTTTTTTTGGAAGTAAAATTCGAAAATAGAAGAAGTTGTTGAATATTTGTTAATAAATTAGAGTATATTTTGTATTAGTGAATATGTGACAGTTGATAATGTGTTGTGTGTGTGTGTGTATATATATATATATATATTATATCAATATATTATTATATATCAATATAATATTATTATATGTATTATATTCTTTAATTTATAGGCTTTGCTATCATACATAAAGAGTTTAGATGTCCCAGGAGCAGTTTTAATATTTTTACCTGGCTGGAATTTAATCTTTGCTTTAATGCGTCATCTTCAGCAACATCCAAAATTTGGCACACATGAATATTGTATATTACCTCTTCATTCTCAGATTCCAAGAGAAGACCAACACAAAGTCTTTGAACCTGTACCAGAAGGTGTTACGAAAGTAAGTACAGATACAGTTTTTGACATAGTTAATTTTCAATCCTTATGTTTCCAGATTTGTGCCTTTAGAGAGATTGAAAATAGCTTCTAAAAATAAAATATGTTTTTAAATTTAAATGTTGCTTTAATTAATATTTTACCTTAAAATTGTTTTTATAAGCTTAAATTTAAATGGAATAATATTTTGGTGTTGAACAATGCCTTAATCTAGGCTCAATCCTTCATACTTAATTAATAAAAAGAAATACAAAATGAACCTTATTTTGTCTCATCATTAGAAACTAATTTTCATCATGTTAAATTTTATTTTTGTTAAAAGGTTATTATATTTGTAAAAATATTTTATTTTTTAGATTATCTTAGCTACTAATATTGCAGAGACCAGTATTACTATAAATGATGTTGTCTTTGTTATTGATTCATGCAAGTAAGTTTTTATTTTTAATCTGCATTTATGCAAGGTCCATGTTTGTATTCAAATACAAAATTATTCATTTCTTTCATAGGGTTAAAATGAAACTGTTTACATCTCACAATAATATGACAAATTATGCTACAGTTTGGGCGTCTAAAACTAATTTAGAACAGCGCAAAGGAAGAGCTGGTCGTGTCCGAGCTGGATTTGCTTTTCGTCTTTGTAGCAAAGCTAGATTTGAAAAGTATGCTTTTCACTTAATTTCTATTGATTATGAAATATTAATTAATATATTTAATATAAATTATTGTGAATCCTGAAGCTTTGAATTTTTGATAGTTCTTTTGATATATCATAGTTAATGCTTCAAATTATGTTTAATTGCCTAAAGGTGTAATAAATATTTTTAAATGTTTTAAAGTTATATAAGGACATTAATTATCTGTGAATAGTCTTTGAAAAAATTTGAAACAGGACCAAGATGTTTTTAAAAAATTGTTTAGGAATATTAACTAAGAAATATTTATAAATAAAACATTTATTTAACACAATGATGCATTGTGAAATTCAATTCTTTGAAATATTATTTTTGGGATATTCACTTTATTATTAATTATCATATCTTGTGTTAAAAAGCATAATGATGCAAAAAAATCACATTTTATGAAATTTATTTTCAATTACAACAGTATTTTTTCTTCTGATATATGTCTTCTACAGATGCAAGACTTCTGCTAAAAATTAAATTTTTTGTCAATAATTTCTAGCACTATTTTGAGTCAATAGTAAACATGTAAAAAATGCTTGATTTTATCTGTACTTTTCTGATGTCAAACATGATAAATCTTATTGGAAATTAAGATAATTGTTTTTCATACTGTAATGGAGTCTCTTTCTCTCCTAAAAATTTTTTAAGTAAATTTTCACATTTCTTTTGGAACAAGAGATTATACTTATTGTAAGTTTGAGATTCTAATTTATTTTTTCTGAATGATTTAAAATATTTAAAAGCTTAACTTGATGTTTATATTTATGATTTGTTTTATCTTCACTTGTGCAGTAATAAGCTTTTGTTTTGTTTAGTTACCATTTTTTTTCTAAATTTGCTTTACTTTTTGTAGTTTGTTTTTTTGAAAAACTAAAAACAATCTGATATTATTTTTAACATGTTAAATGGTTTTCTATTTTGTGTCATTAAATAGTGATTTTTGTATAGTGTAACAATGAAGTGGAACATTCAGATTTTTTAAGCATTTTTGTTCACAAAATTTAATTTTAAGTCTACCTAAATCTACCTTCAGTTTTATTAGTTAGACATTATATAATAAATACAGAGTGAAGCAAGCTAACTTCCTTATTTCGAGTTGCAATAGCTAAAAAAGTAGCTAAGATGATGAAGTAGGCGTAGTCTTGTTCAAGAGAGGTTATCATAAAGTTGCATGACATTGTGGTTCAGTTATCATGCATTGGAGTAATGAAATTTGCTCGATGCTTATTTTTCAATTAGTAGTTTGATTACTTCAACCCAGTGCACTTTCCTAAGTCCCTTTAATATTGCACCTTTTAGATTTGTCTCAGACTGGAAATCTTTTCTTTTATGGGTGACAGTGTTACAGAAACTGGTTCTGCACAGAAAAGAAGAGATGGAGACATGTCTCATCAGAATACTGGAGAACATAGCAGTACAAGTGTTATTTTTGTAATCACCACAGCATTCAATGTGTAAACATGCTCTTGGAATTTCAGATCACTCCATAAGGCTATTTTACATGATGAACTTCCTTTTTATCCGTAAAAGCTGGTTATTGTGCAGGAACTTTCAGATTGTGATTTTAATGCTTGAAGCAGTGCATGTGAAGCATTTCTTGATCATATCCCACTAGACGTGTTCTTTTTCTGTGATGATGTTCATTTCCAGTTGACTGGATGTGGGCCCATGTTTTTTGGAGGAGCATGAATAAACTGTTGCAGTCACTTCAAATAATTATGTAAACAAGCAGAAGCTTTTTTTGTTTGTTTGTTATGACCTAATGAATTTACTTAGGGGAAGTATGGTTTCAGCAGAATGAAGCAACAAAACATACTTCAAGGGCATTGATGGCTCTGCTGTAAAATCATTTCCCTGTGTGGCTTATTTCAATGAGAGATGATTTGAAGTAAGCATGTTCTCAAATTTTGGTTCTATGCAATTTCTATTTGTGGGGCTATTTAAAGTCCAATGCCCATACCAGCTGCCTACGAACTTAGAAAGATTTTAAAAGAAACATTAAAAGAAAACAGTCAACATACCAATCAATGTGCTGAAGAAAATGTTGAGAAAGAACAGAATTCAGTTCATCCAATGCTTTGACAGTGAAGGGCGACATTTGCCTAATTAATCATGTAAACTTTCAATATGTTACTATTGTAAGTAAAAATAAATAAAAAGATATGTTTAATACTTTTTGTGTTATTACTAAATAAGTATCTTGCCACAACCTGTAGTTTGGTGTTTATTTTATAACCATTTCAAAAATTTGTATGCAGGAATATTAAACCTATATTTAAAGGAAGTATATAGAAATTTACAGATTATTATTTCAATTTCTATATTTGAAAAAACATCTTTTTAAAAATAAAGATCAAAAGTAAATTATTCTATGACTTAAAATTGTATTACAAATTAAATGTAATTTTTATAAATAGGCAATATTAAAAATTGTCTCTTTGTGAAAAAAATATTTTTTATGTTTCATTTATTTACATTTTTTTAATATCTCATGTTTCTGTTTGCTGAAAGTGAATTTTTGATCATTTATGTAGAATTATAAAGTTAACTTGTTTGTTGTAAAAACTTTTAAAATCATTTCTCCATTTGATATTAATGAGAAACTCAAAGCTTTAAATAGTGAAAAGATTTGCCATATAATTTTTAAATAATTAAATTTGATTTCAGATGTAAAAAAAAAATAGTTTTATTGAAGTTTGAAGCTAAAAATTTGTTTTATCCAATCACTCTTAATCCTTTTGCTTATTATTGCATGTATATAAAATTATTAAATTGATTTGATATGCTTTATTTTCTTGGTTCAGGCTTGATAATTACACTACACCAGAAATATTTCGTACACCTCTACATGAAATTGCTTTAGCCATAAAATTACTTCGATTAGGAGATATAGGCAAATTTCTTTCAAAGGCTTTGGAGCCACCACCTATTGATGCAGTTATTGAATCAGAAGTTCTTCTAAGAGGTAAATTTTATAAATAAAATATTTTATATCTGATATATGGAGTTAACAAGATTTTGAAGTAATTTACATCTATAAACACATTTGTTGTTTTTAGATATGGGAGCATTGGATCACATTAGTGAATTAACACCACTTGGTAAAATTTTAGCACGTCTCCCAATAGAGCCCAGACTAGGAAAAATGCTTGTGCTAGCGTGCATTTTTTCGTAAGATTTATGATTTTTATTAAATTTAAACTGCTTAAATATTCTCTACATTTCTGCATAATTTAATAATTTATTTTAAAAATAGATGTGGTGATGCACTGTGTACAATGGCTGCTCATAGCAGTACTTTTCCTGAACCCTTTGATACTCCATTTCCAAAAAGGTTAGCCTTTGTTCACAGGAAGTTCTGTGGATCTCGCTATAGTGATCATTTAACAATGCTGAATGCTTTTATTCAATGGGAAGAAGCCCATTTGCAAGGAGAATTTGCTGAACAAGGTTTTTGTGAAAGATTCGCTTTAAATCTTGCTACTTTACGAATCACTCATGATGCAAGAGTATGTATAAAAGAATATTTTTTTATATTCAATTTAAAAATCTAAAAAAATCTGTCATTTTGTCTGCTTAAATATTTATATTGTTTCTTAGATAATAGTTTAAATTGGTTATGAATTATTTTATCATAAAATATGAACATTTTAATGTATATTGAATGTTATTTTAGATATTGTTTTATTGACAAATTATTTGTTTTATATTTTACAAAATAATTTCTATCAACTTACCTAATTGAGAATTTAGTATAAACTGTAAAACAAAATTACTGTTTCAACTGATTCAACTTCAAACTGTTTTCTGTTTCCAAATTCTTATAATTTTAGATTATTACAAATAACTGTCTTACATACTTGTCTGTCTGTATATCTATTTCTTACTATTATAGTTTTCATATAAATCAAAGACCAACTGGAATTAAAAATTCAATTTTTAATCATAATGATTAAACTTTTTATTTTTCAGTTGGCTTCTTTTATTTTTATGTGATTTACCTGATGCTTCTAAGATCTAAGCAAAATTTACCATATAAAGGCATAAAATTACAATTTATATAAATATATTAGAATATAACTAAAATGACTATTGGGATGTACTTTTGTAAACTCTAGAATATTGATTGTTTTCTCCAGAATCCAAAAAAGTCTATTTATTTTGTGCTGACTTCTGATAAAACTGAATAATTCTTCTAAATTTTTTCCTTTAAATATATTTGTTTAAAAAATTAATTTCATATTTTTATCTTTATTTATTTTTGAATTTCTACTAAAATAGATTGAAAAGAATGAAATTTTTAATTATTGTTGTCTCTATAGATATAAGCAAAACTAATAACAATTATGGTCTTGCAATATCATATATTACAATAAATCTATTTCATTTGAAAATAATATACCCAAGACCTTGATAAAAAAAAAGAAAAAAAATTAATCTCTGTCAATTTATTTGGTTTGACCTTGCTTAAAATTATACTAATAAGCAGTTTTATCACAATAATCTGAAAATATAAGATCTTCCTCTAAAGTTTCTTGAATATAATAGAATATCTATATTTTATTTGCGTGTACATATGACCTAAATTGAGCTTCATATCTTTGATTTTAAAATTCATTTCTAACCATTTATATTTTTGTTTCATTTTGTCTATAACTGTTGAACAATAGATGAAGATTTATAAAAGATTATTTGTAGGAAATATATTCTCTTTGAAAAATATATTGATGCTTGATATGCCTCTTTTCTCTTTCAGTTCCTGAAATTATTAGATTGTGTAGATTATTAATTTTTAGAACAACCTTTTGCTTCATTTTTTGGAGTGCATTGGGCAAAAACAATATATTTTGTATAATGTTATATTTTTGGGGGGAAGAGGGGAGAAAAAACCTTCATGCGATATTTATTTGCTGCACGTTTTTCATTTTCATGAAAAAAGAAATTACTTTCCGAACAACTCAATAACTAGATCAATATAAAAAGCTATCAAGCTCTATGTATGCTAGATCTAACCATGCTATAAATATCTGAGCAAAGTCTCCAAATTGCATTATATTCATATTTGAGAAGTGCGAAAGATATATATTTTTTATTTAAATATTTTTTTATTTCCAATGGCACAGATTGCAATGGCAAGGCAATTACATCAAAAATATGAATAACTACAAGAAAAATGAAAAATAAAACAGCTATAACAATAGTCTATGTATCTAAAAGGCCCCTGGCCTCCCAGTAGCGGTTCGCAATTGAGTGGTTTGACAATGCCTTACAATGGAGTAGATTGTCACGATCCATGTCCCATCTCTGATTACAGAGGTTGCAGGTAGGACTTGAAACTATACGAAGATGGTACGAGTGTTTAAGAAGGCAGTCTTGATCAGTGACGAGCCTAAACTCAGCCACCATTTTATGTCTGGGCCATTTTGAGACTGCAGAAAGTCTGTCTTTCCAATACTTTTGCTTTGATCGAGATTCGAGAATCTTTTTGAATCTTTCAGACAGTATATTTTTGATTAGAAATTTTATTATGCAAAAAGATATACTAGAAAAAGATATTTATAAAGTCATGGCCCCCCTCTTTGCCAGTGTATCGGCAGTTGTAACCTGTTGTTAAAATTAAACAAATTTGCATATTATTTTGAGAAGTTTTCTTTCCATAAATATAGCGTGATATTTCTAATTCAATTGCTTATCAATATAATAGTAAGTTTGTTTTTCATGATTTCATTTAATACTTAGGTTATTTCTAATTCATATTAATTTTTCTTGTAGAATCAGCTCAAAGATCTCTTAATTACTGCTGGATTTCCAGAACCTAGGCTTGAACCACAAGCCTACTATTTTGATGGTCCAGATTCCAAACTCGATATAGTAAGTATATCATTTATTTTATATGCTTGATAAATAAATATATGAATAATTGTATTATCTTTGAATTTTATGATGCTTTACTATATTTTGTGCAATTGACAATCTCATTTTACTAATTGTAGGTTGTGGCACTTTTAGCCATGGGACATTTCCCAAATGTTTGCTTCCATAAAGAAAAAAGAAAAGTAATCACAACTGAAGGAAGAGCTGCTTTAATCCATAAATCATCTGTAAACTGCACTAATTGTCCTGAAAAATTTCCATCTCCATTTTTTGTTTTTGGAGAAAAGGTTTGTTTATAATTATCGTTGTATACAGAAACATTCTTTTATTAAAAAAAATCCTCATAGATTAAAATAATCAAACCATATCCATTAAAATAAGTAACCATATCCCTTACTTAAAATTATTTAAATTTTAGCTTATTAAATGATTTGTTAACTTAAAATTAATATACTAATGATATTAATGATGGATCTCTTAGTCTGATTTTTAATCATTTTCTGTGTTCAAGTATATTATTTTAGAAAAAAGACAAAGGCTAAGTATTTAATTATTTCCTTGTTAATTGTTGATTTTCTGGAAGATTAGAACTGTTGATTGATTTTCATATTTGATTTGAATATTTTTAGTAATTTTTAGAAATTTCAACTAATGTACTTTTTTAAATGAAAGAAAAATAATGTATTTAAATCAAAAAATAATTTTATTATCAGCTTAAAATGTTTTAAATATACAAAATAAATTATACAAGTTTATGTTATTAATATCACTTTTTATAAAAAAATTCATGCAGTTTTTGTAAATGTTATTTTTTTTATTTCATTTTAAAAACATACTTGTTAATTGATGAGAATAATTAAAGATTTTGTTAAATTGCTTATTTAGTAACAATTATTTCTTTCATGAAGATCCTAGTTATATTTTTCTAAATATTTAAAATAAAGTTAAAAATTGTAAGAACATTTTCACTAAATTTAAAACAAAATACTTAATTTAAGTATTTAAATTGATGAAACATGATTATTTATTATATAAATTTTAAGATTGAGTATATTTATTTTGCATAATTAAGTTTTCTGATAAGTTAAGAAATAAGCATGTCATGGAATATTGAATAAATGTTGTTAAATATATGTTAGAATTATTTTCTTTTATATATTGTTATAAAAAAATTTTAGTTATCTTTTTAGATTTCATATTTAATTTGATATTATAAGAGACAAATAAAAAAAAAAAGATCTTGAGATTCCTGTTTAGAAAAGAGTTTTTTAGATTAAACTTTAAAAATTCTATAATTGAATCACCATTTTTGATCATTAAATATAAAATAAGATTGATACTAGCTTTTCTTTTGTACTGCATATGCTTTGTTTTCACCCAACGTTAGCATGTTTATTTACTTCTATAATTTATAAATATAAAATCTGTCAGGTTACTTAAATACTTTTGCTTCCACATGACAATATAAGAACTTTAAGGTTTTTGGAAAAAAAAGTTTAGATTATACTAAAATACGAAACAACCTTGGACAAAACCTTTATAGGCAAATTAATGCTTCTTGAACATAATTGAATAAAACCTGTTATAATTGAAGTGTCAGCCGAATTGTGAAAGCATTTGTTGCCACCTGTTGTTTTACAAAACATAATAAATATCTTTTCAAAACTAGTAAGTTTTTTTTATGGTGAAGGCTTTTTATCAGATTATTTAAAGCAGTGTATAATACCCACAGTAAAATTTGAAAAACTGTAATACTTTATCTGCAGGAAAATACTGTAAATAATTAAACTTAAGCTTCATAAAATTTTAAACTTTTCCATTATTCAACATAAAAATTTCTGTTAAGCTTATCTTGATCATCATTAAACATTTATAAAATAAGTACATGAATTATTTCAGATTCGCACAAGAGCTGTTTCATGTAAACAAATGACTATGATTACTCCACTTCACCTGTTACTATTTGGATCAAAGAAAGTTGAATATGTTAAGGGCTGTGTTCAAGTAGATCGATGGTATGCAAAATTCCTTTTCTAAATATTAGATATATTAAGTAAAAAAAGTAGTTTTGTTTTTAGAGAAATTAATACCAGGAAAAATAAAAATAATATCTAACTATTTATTATATCTTATGTTAAACGTTGTAACTTTTTGCTTGTAAAGTAAGTTAGAAATTCTAGTTCCACATATTAGTAAAAATATCTTGCCTCAATTGCAGAAATTTTAAGAAAATATTACATTTTCTTAGAATACAAGATACAATTTTATAACGTGTATTGTTAATAAAATTATGTTTATGTTTTCTGTGTATCAGTACAGTAATTTAAGTTTTCATATAAATATAAAATAGTTTTTCTAATATATATATATTTATATATATATATATATGTATGTACATATATATATATATATATATTTATATATATATATATATGTATGTACATATATATACAGGTGCTTATCAAAATATTGGAAACTCTTTACATTGTGAAAAATCCTTTATTAGTATAGTGTAGAATCACATCAATACAGCTGTACAAGTGCTGCATACTTCTAAGAGGAATAATTCACTATTCTTTATAGAGATATTGTGAATGTTCTGGGGGAAGAAATGTTACTAAAGAATTATGATTTTATATTGAAAAAAATTGAAGACTCCCAAAACTTTAGTAAAGCTACCATATACCATGAGCATATTGTAATAGCATGAATAAATGTAAAAGAGGAAGTGATATTTTACTGGGCAAATAATGCTGTACTGTAAATAATATGAAATTTAAAAAAAAAAGGTGAAAATATAGATTTTGAGAGATCAGTACGCAAAATTACCTCTGCCAGCAATATTAGCTCTTTGTACTGGTGATTGTCATGTAATGTGCCACAAATTCATTTATTGTTGTGACAAGCATATTGGGATTAATTACTTGCATCACAACTATTTCACAGACTTTTCTATTGGTGATATATTTGGAACACACATGCTATTAACCAAATCAAACAGTTCTTTTTTATACCAATGTAGTTCCATACATTATTGCTGACATGTAGTTTTACGTTATGCTACAAAAACTTTTCTCACAAAAATTAAATAAATACATCCATAAACTTTAATACAACTAAAATGTAACTGCCTTTAATCAAAGTATTGTGTAGAAGAACAAAAAGCACAATAAATAGCCTGATAATAGGAACATAGATCAATCTAATGGATAGGAACATAGATTCAATCTAACCTTACACAGTTATTGCTGGTGGTGGGCCATTATGTCAAATGCATGTTAGCAATGTACATTCTCCATAATAATGTCCATAATAATACATGCAATCCAAATATTATAAACATTATTGTAATATGTCTGTAAATGTGACTGGTTATATACTTGAAAGTATTCTAATTTTAATAGCTAGTGTATATTGGTTATAGTTTATATTTAATAAATAAACTTTATAATCATTTCCATGTCTTACTAGCTTTTGTCAGAGTGCAAAATTAAATGGAAAAAATTTGACATCAAAGCAAAATGAGAATTGCTGAAAAAATATGTAAATTTTAACAGAAAAAAATGGCTTTTTTTCTATTTAAAACTGTTATTTCTAAAATAATCAGTTTTTATTTCATGAGAAATATTGCTAATTATTAGGTTCTACACAAATCATGTTGTTTATACTTGATTTCATTAAATTCAGGATTTAAATTATGTTTAAATTTTATTAGTTCTGTTTCATACCATTTTTTTCTTTGTTTTTGAATATTTTTTCCATTATGAAGCTTGTTAAATTTTTTCTTGGTTTCAAAATGTTTCATCTATTGATATACTGACAGAGTTTTATTAAATTTCATGTTATATGTGTATGTGGTCACATATATACATATATTTATCAAAAGCATTTTGCTGTTCCACCCAGTATTTAAAATGTTTGGTTTGATTTTAATGTATAATAAAAAATTATAATGCATTTGTTATACTCACTAAATGGTCATTTTCTGTAAATTTAAAAGCAATATTTTCCTCTCTGGATGGAAGCCTCTGTATAAATTAGTTCTGTAACATGGGGGAAGGAAGAATTATGAGTTATTCCATCGCCCTCTCTGCTGATATATTAGCAATACTTTGGAAAACCAGGTATGGTGATGAGTGGACAAGGAGAAACAGATAGACTACAATTAAAGTCAAGGTCAGAGTGTTTGAATGTTTCCATTAAATTCAGAAATTTAATAAAATTATTCAACTCCCTCTGACCTCTGAAATAATTGGTAAAAATTTTACAAGACTGACATAGAATCAATCTTGCTTGAGAGGTTAAATTATTTGCATTTTCATAATTAATACAAAAAATGACTCTCTTTTTCAATGAGTGAAAGGATTCTTGAAAGCAACATTGTATCATTAAACGTTTGACCCTTTTGTACACTAAACTGATTGACATTTTCAAATTATTTTTACAACCATTAACTATTAGTGTACTTCTATAAATTAGCCTTATCTATTTTCCTGATTCAGGGTCCTGGTGTATGAAGTATATGATTCTGTTTGGTAATCAGCCTAACATAAAAACTACATTCTTTAGCTCTTAGTATGCTTGATACTCAGTTTATTGACCCACTGAAGGGATGAAAGACTGAATCGACCTTTTCTAATCTTAAGATCAGACCTTGGACATGTGCCTTGGGAGTGCGACTTCTGTTTATTTGATATAATATTTATAAATTTATAAGTATTTAAATGAACTAATACAATATTAATATACAAATTAGTTTATTTCAATAATTTTTGATAAGTGGTATGGCAATTTTAATGTTAAAAATCTTCAATTATATTAAAAGATTCAGTTTCCTCCATTTTCAAGTTTGAATCTGAGAAAGTAAATAATCAACAGAATGCAATATTAAAAACTCATTGATTTCAAATTAAATTATTTATTAATTGTAAATGCTGACAATATCAACAATGCACAATATATTCATAATTTAAATCACTTATGACCTTGTTTATATATTTTTTGCATAAATTGAGTATATATTTATAAATCTTAACATTGTAAGGCTGAAATTTTCTTCCTAGGATTAATTTGAAAATACCAGCAAGAGAAGCAGCTGCTATAGTGGCTTTACAACCAGTTATTGAAGATCTCATAATGCAGGCTGCTACTGATCCTGAATCATTAGCCAATCCTTTGCCTGTTAATAGTAAAATTACTGATGTTATTCGAAAGCTTTGTGATATAAATGCATCCACATTTGGAGGAAAAAAACCTGAAGAGAATGCTGATAAGAGTTTTGACAATGGGTATATCTTCTCAATATGTTTTTAATTAGTTAATTATACAAAAATGAATGTGCCACACAATACTTAATATCTGTAATATATTATTTGCAGAATGAAAATGACAGCTTTTTTATGTGCTTCAAACTATGATTTTGAATTATATATTTGTTTAAATTTTCTCATTTTTCAATATTTCATATTTGTTTACATATCAAATATGTATTTCACATAGATATTATTCCACAGTATTATAGCCAGTAATCAAACTTTGTGAAAACTAGAACGCATGCAAAATTAGTTATTGATGTTCATTACTTATGCAACCAAATCAGTATGAATGGGTGGTATGCTGTTAATAATTAATATACAAGATATCAAAGGCTCTAATTCTCTATGTGAAATCAATTTAAACCAGAATTTTTTATTGACCTAATTTTCTAACCAACACTAAAAATTTGAAAACAATGTTTATTTCAGTTTGTCTAACTCCCATACATAAATTTGATTAATGATAATCAAAAAATGGCAGGACTTTTTTTTTTGAATGTTGAAGTTAATTTATGTCTACCAAATGAACTATTAAGGTGAGGAACTCAGTATACATTGTGAAATATTACATTTTAAATACAGAGATGAGAGAACAAAATCTTAGTATATACATGGAGGCATTATTGCCAGATTATCTTTATCACATAAAATCTTTTCGCATTGGCCAAACTCTTTAAAGTACTGCTGTTACCATTGAAATAGAACATCGTCATTACAGTAATATTTATTTGAAATTTTAGCAGAACTTTGCTTTGACATCCTATAGAACTTTAAAGTCAATAACTATGATTGTTTCCCTTTTGTTTGATGACACATGCCTTGCCTTAAAAAATAAAAAATCACTCTTCATTAAAAAACGATGATAGGCATAATCAAATACCTATTTATATCCATCATAGTGTTGATTTGCTATTTTTTTAGCTTTATGAATTCCTGTCTCCTAATTGCCCCTACATCTAAAAATAATGTATACATATTTTTGTTTCTCCACATATTTTCCTTGAATAGTATATTTTTAGATGTATCATATTCATTAATTTACTACATTTTTATCAACATATTTTATATAGCATTTAAAAGAAGTTTTTAAAAATTTTGTATTGATGTTTGTCACAATGAAACATTCAATGTTTCACATTGATATTTATTATATTTGACATTTCTACATATCATTATATGTTTGTACATTTATGTTTTAAACAGTTTCATTAAAGGTATAGTACAACAAACCTCATATTTTTTTATTATGCAAATAGTTGCTCATAAAGTTTCATTGTTGATGTAAATTGTGATATTTTATCATTATTGAGGTATATTTTTTATTTGCAGCCCTCCTAAGAAAATGGTTCGCCTAAGTGGAAGCGTTTCAAGAGGCTATAGTGCTAGTGGAAGATTCACCAGAGGATCAAGCTATGGTAGCAAGGGATATAATGAACGAAACAATGGAGGATATGGTGGCCGTGGTGGAGGAGGATATGGAAATCGTGATAGTGGAGGAAGATATGGAAATCGTGGAGGTGGAGGATATGGAAGCCGTGGTGGTGGAGGAGGATATGGAAATCGCATTACTAGTGGTTATGGAGGTTATGGAAGTCATGGTAATAGTGGAAATTATGATGGGAGATTCGGAGGTCGCAGCAGTGGTAGAGAATATGGAGGACAAGGTGGAGGGGGGTTTGATGGAATTGCTAATAGAAGTGATGGTGGTTATGGTGGTAATAGAGGGGGAAGCTATGGAACTAGTCAAAATAGTGGGTATGCTAATTTTAGTAGTGGTGGTTATGGAAGCAATAACCAAGGCAGTAACTATGGTGGTAACAACCGTGGAAACAATTATATAGGAAACAATGGGAGCGGCAGTTTTGAGAGGCTTTCTTATAGAGATAATTGTGGTAGAGGTGATTATGGAAACAATAATAGGGGAGGTTTCGATAGCGATGGTTTCAATAGAAGTAGTTATGGTGGTAATAATAGTGGTGGTTATGGTGCTAATAATAGCGGCGGTTATGGTGGTAATAATATCAGTGGTTATGGTGGTAATAATAGTGGTAGTTATGGTGGTAATTTTGCTGGTTATGGTGGTAATAGTGGTGGTTATGGTGGTAATAATAGTGGTGGTTATGGTGGTAATAATAGTGGTGGTTTTGGTGGTGATAATAGTGGTGGTTTTGGTGGTAATAATGGTGGTTTTGGTGGTAATAATGGTGGTTTTGGTGGTAATAATGGTGGTTTAGGTGGTAATAGAAGAGGGGATTATGGTGGTAATGCCAGTAGAGATAATTACAGTGGCAGTAGTAGAGGTGGTTATAGCAGAAGTAGTAGTGGAGATACGTATAGAAGCGATCTTGGAGTATATGCTGAAAGAAGAAGTAATTATGGTGAATATGGCAGTGGAAATAATGCTCAAGGTTGGTAATTAAGTACTTTGTAAATGTTTACATAAAATTCATTCATTAGTTTCGAATTGATCAATACATCACATGGGTGTCATTTTTTCCCTTATAGAACAAATTTGTGAAAGTGTAAATGTCCAAAACTATGTTTCAAAATAGGATTCTGGAAGTGAAATGTTTTCTTATTAGCGGTAGAATAAAATTTTATTGAAGGATCTGATTGAGATTTATTTAAATCCTCTTAACATTAATGCATATGGATGGAATTATTTGATAACTTGCAGAGTGATGTTCTCAATAAGTACCTTTGATATGCTATAATGATTCAATTTATTATGTCATTAATGCCGTTACAAATTTATGTATATGATTTAAAGTTAAAAAAGCAAACAAACTTATATATACTTTTAAATGAAAGTAAATGTGTTTTGATTAAATTTTAAAATATCATTGCTGATTTTAAAATAAATTGAGAAAAATATTTTCATTTTTGCACTGGCTTTTCAAAAATAGAACTAAAATTACCATAAAAATGTCTGTATGGTAAAAAGCTGTTGTCAAAACTAATTCAGGAAGTGTTAAAAATTTTTTGTTTTGCTTTTGGGGTTAAAGGAAAACCTGAATGTATATATTATATAAACCTTTTATATTTAAAATAAGATTATAGTAAAAATAATATTACACAATTGTGTATAGTTACTTGTCATAATTTAAGAAAATTATAAATTTAATATTTGTTTTAATTTAAAATTGTTTTGAAAAAAATTATTTATAAAACAAATTTGTTATGAATTTTTTTAAAAAAATCTGAGCTTAGTCATAATTTTTAATGAGAATTTTTTGCTTATTCATAACATTTCTTTTTTCCATTTTTGGGATTTGGTGAAAGTGTCACCCATGGACATTATATTTAGTGTAAATATGAAATATTATTTGCTTGTAAACAGTAATTTCATAATACAAAGTTGTCTATATTACTCATTGTTATCATTTTAAATAAAGTCAAATTATTAAGGTGTATGTATATTCTATTTATAAAATATTACAAGCTTTCTTATTTGCAATAATGCATCATTTGATTTGACTTTTTTTCTGATATTGTATTTTGATAAACATACTTATTAAGAATATTTTATAGCATTTTATCTCTTTGATTGTAATTGCGTCAATATCATTGCTGATAAAATTTTAACTGACAATGCAAAAAAAAAAGGATATACACTGCTACATAAAAAATACTTTTACTTGAAGGATTTATATTAATAGTAGGCAAATTTAGTAAAATATAAAGTATTTAAGATAAATTCATCTTTAATTGTATTGCAAGTTTAAATATGTCAAATACAAAAAATTAATTTTCTTCAAAAGCTGTGATCAGGTGCATCCTTTTGTTCATACTAAAATGTTAGATTTCATCAGAATAAGCCCAAAACATTTCTTTTCTGTTCTAGTTTAAAATTTAATTATTAAATTAAATTTATTGAGAATCTTATATTAGTATATTAGAAGCATAATACAAATGTAAATATATTTTAGTATGGCTTAAAATTTATTAGTTTCTGTTTTATCATTAAAAATATGTAATTTGTATTTGATTATAAATGTAATAAAACATTTAGCTTTCTTTTTCATAGGAGGAAAAAAAAATGTTACTTATAAGAGACTAATTATAAAAATTTTCCTAAATTATAATGCAAAAAATCTTTAAGGGTTTATGTATTACATTATTTATAAATCAATAAAAGTTCTTAAAGTATAAATGTAAGCTATTACTTATGCTTAATTGTGCTTTCTAACTTGCACCAATTTCTATCAGATATAGTTAACAAGATATATTTTAATCAAGCTGAAATATTTATTTGAAGTTATCAAATATTTGCTTTTCTATGTGCCACCTGCAAATTACACATTGCCATAAAAATATTTACCACAGTTTGCAAATTTTTGAAATAATTGTAAATTAAACTGAGGAGAAATTAGCAATTTTAAATTTTGTCTTCACAGATGCGTAGATATTTTTAAATGAATAAATTTGTTATTTTTGTGTAATGAACAAATATTATTATTCAATAAAAATGAAGTTTAAAATTTTTAAACTGAAAACATACAAATCAATATTTAATTGTTCTTAGTTATGATTAGTTCATTTGAATTTATTAAAAAAGTATAGAATAAATGAAACTTTAACATAATTTTTAGTCAGTATAATACCATACAATTTTTTAAGTGTTAAAAAATATAAAAGAAATTAATTTAGTTATAATTATCACAGAATATCATTTTAAAAATATTTTTTTGCATATATTAATATATATTATATATGTATGTGTTGTTCCTGCATATGCTATAAAAATATAGTGCACACCCAGTTCTCAATACAAAGAATAAGAAAAAATACATTTTTATTTACAAAATTTAATTCATTCTACTGTTTTATTTATTTCAGGTAAAAATTTTTTAAAATATTGAAATTTTGTGCTTTCTTTAATATTTTGATGTTTCATGTTTACTAGAATATAAGTAATAAACACATGCCTTTTATCAAAATATTCAGCTATCATTATTTTCATGCTTTCTTCTAAAATAGAAAATGACTATCTTATTTAAAACACCTATCTAATGATTTATTGATTTAAGAATTTATGCATAAGTAATCTTCAAAGTTTTCCATATCGGTCTTGTTCAGATATAGGTATATTCTGCTAATGTAGGCAAATTTATGATTTGAATTTTCCTTTTTTCCATTAATTGTTTCGGTTAAATTTTTCAAATGATTCTAAAAGATTCAAATTTTGAAAAGAATTTAAAAAAATTAAACAGATATTTTTCTGTTTATGGATGTAAGTTTGGAAAGTCATTAATTTTCTGTATTACCAATATGTTGCAATTTGTTATCCAATAAGTTATATATATATAACTATTATTAAAAATAGCTATCAAAAATAGATATAATTATCTTTTATTAAAAATAGCTGAAAAAAATTATTTATTTTATTGGATCTAGTGTAGAAACATATAATAAAAAAATTTTCCACTATCAAATAAATGAAAAAAAAATTTTTTTGCGCAACAATAGTTTTCTGTGTATATTAAATCAAAAACGTTATTATTATTATTTGATAGAGAATTATGTAAATGTGAACAGCAAAGTTAAATTAAGTTAGACAATCTTAAAAATTTGCAGAAAAACATTCAATCACACACAAACTTCAATTCAAGAAGAAACAACAAACAACATTTTAAACTTAATATCTTGCATAATACTTTTATATACAAATTATCAAAATTATAGAAATAAGATGTTAAGATTTAAAAGAATGATTCATTTATAAATTATGAAAAATGAACTTTTGATATCCTATAATATATGACAGATTTCAACAAAATTTATCTTTTTATAAAACTAATATTATTTAGGAAATATTTCAAATTGATAGCTAAAAACTTAAAAAGATACTTTTGTACAAAAAAATTGTGTTTCTAAAATGCATAATTTTTGTAGTGAAATAAATAAATTTCCCATAAATGCAATTGAAGGCTAAATAAGTCAAATAAAGAATTATTAATTATCACTTTTCAAGGTATCTTAATAGCTGACCATTAGTGTAAAATGTTCAAGATGTTTAAAAATAGTTAAAAAAATTATAGGGCTCCTTTTATTGTTTCATAATACTTGAATTGAAATTTTATGTTGCTTAAAATGAAAATTATTACAAAGCAAACAAATGTATTGCTCTATGACAATATATTCATAATTTTGTTAGTTAAATTTAATATGGAGTTCATTATGGCTGTATTGTAATTTATTGACTCCTAAAGACAGTAAGACCTGTATTATACTCATCATTGATTTATAAATTATTTAAAATCAATGAGGAATTACTTTAAAAACAACCATTTGAAATGCAAATAAGAATTTAATGTAAAAAAATGCTTAGTTTTTCAATAAATATGTCACCTCACCATTTTCCAAAAAACAGATCAAAACATCTAAATAAAAATAATGTAAGAAATAAGTAAGATCATCAAAGAAATATATTTTTTGGAAATATTTATCAAATTATGAATAACATAAATTGTGTTTGAAAAAAAAGACTGATCTTAATTTTTTTTTTACCATATGCCAAATAAATTCGCAAAATATAGCAGACCTGTCAATTTTTATGCAAGAGTGCTATGCTCTTACTGATGGCATGGCATATTTTATGCATTTTGGTTTGCAGAGCACAGAAAGTATATTGATAATTTAATAATATATTTTGTGTTAGAAAAAGTAAACGGGGAAAAATATTTAGAATTCTGTTATGCCATATGTGTTTTTACCGCATAGCTTTCTTGTTCTCCATAAAAATGAAATTTCATAGCTTTATGGGTGTGCTGATAATAAAACTGTTTTTTAAGGAATTAACATAAGCATTTTTAATTTAAACTGTTACAAATTTTATATTTTCTACGACATTTAATGGGAGTAATGACAGTGCATAGCTGCCAACTCTACTGATTTTATCGGGGAATTCCTGATTTTTCATAATTTCTCCTGATTTTCTGATAATGTATAAAAATCTACAAATTTTTGGCAATTTCAATGAAAAACTTTAAAGCAGCTGAATTTTTTTTAGTAGATGAGTTTCTGAAAAATGATTTCCAATATCTTCCTATTTCTGCTTACAGTTTTAATTATTTTACATTTCAATGCAAAATGAATGGGTGTTCATTTGAATGAATGGGTTATAAAAAAATAAAGAATAAATTCAGATCTTCACACTTTTTTCTGAAAATGTAGAAAGTTTAATTATAGCTAAATATTATCAAAATGAGAAAAATTGTTTTGAACAGTTCACAAATTCATTTCTAAAAAATGCTAAATCGGCAACATGTGAAAAAAATAAATTGTCATGAATTATTCAAATTTGAAATTTATTATGTTTTTTATGGACAAAGTATTTGTTAAATTTTATATTCTTAGAAGCATTTGCCGCTGAATTAAATTTGTTTAGTAATTTTTTAAATCTAATGTTGATAAATTGCACACATGTAGAAAAAATTGCTCTATAAAAAATAAATATTAAGGTATAAACATTGATGTTTATTTTTTACATATACATTCTTTTATTTTTCATAGTTCCTTAACAAAGTTGATGAATATTTTATTAAAATATTAAGATTAACACAAAATATGCTTAACATAAATCATTCTCAGAATGTATAATTGAAAAAGTAAACTTGTCTTTTTACAGTACTACCATTTTAAACATTGTTTCTAGCAAAATTGTCGCTAGTTGTGTCTCCTAATTTTCCCCCTCAAAATCAGAAGAATCTACTGATTTTTTCTTTCCAAGGTTGGCAGGTATGAGTGATTCAAAATTGAATCCTTTAGTTGTAAACCTTAAACTCTCCATCCCATTCAAAGCTGCTTATTGTCATTTTCCAGTTGAACAGAAATGCAAAGGGAGAAAATATAAGCTATTTATTTTTAATTAATTTGAATGATTAAAATCCCTTTTGAGTACTATCTTGAATTTGGTGCTAATAATGCAATTATAGGCAAAGGAAGAAACTTTAATAACTTGGTTAGTTACTCTTGTAATTTAAAAAATCCTGTGGTTGAAGAAGGTGCTTCAAGCTTGCCAGTTAAATTTGATGAGGTTACAATTAGACATCTATTATTTATTAGCAAAACAAGAGCATACCTAAAAAATTATGAAACAATACTAATAAATTCTGTAATTATAGAAGTATACTTTTATTTGAAACAGATTACTCTTGTAGTAATCAAAAAGATTCGTGTAACTTAGTTATAAAAGTAATGCACCCATTATTGCTAATAAAGAAAGGAGGGGGCACAGCTTCTAATGTTTGGGAATGTTTCCTGATTTTTTGTGATTATATTTTAAACAAATCTTCAAAGCAAGATCTTTTATGTACTTTGCAATCGCCAGAGCTGACAAAACTGGATGCCAAATTTTCAAATGAGATACTTTATATTCAAATATTTTTATTTTTGCTGGTAACTAAAATGGATGAATCTAGATATGTGAACATGAGGAAACTAGAGAATCAGTTTTCTTCATCACAAATTAAAGATTTGTGTAAATTATAAAAACTAAAAATGAAGGTTTATTCTCTATAGTTTGAAATTAGTCACAAATTAAGAAAATAGATTTTAGTTACAAATGTGTCAGAGAAAGTTAAATTTATGCAGTCTTTGTGGTATCTCATATGTAACACACAATGTAAAAAAGTTTAATTCAGTGTAGAAGAAATTAAATGAATTTAGAAACTCACAATTGAATAATTTAGAAATTTTTTGAAATATCTTTAAGTGATGGATTTTATCAAACACAAGAATTCAATAAAAGTTGGGGGAAAAAATAATAAAAAATAAGCCCCTTGTACAATATTGAACTATTTCAATATATGAAATCTTAAAAATAATTTTATTTAATCAAAAAAGCATTTTCATTTTTTTAAAGTATTTTTTTAAACTTTAACCTAAAATTTTCCTTTTATTAATTAATTGTAAGCATATGTTTCTAAGTGTTAACATTTTTTAAATTTGATTTAGAGAAGCTATTCTAAAGATGTTACTTTATTCTGTTCAGATAATTTATTCTTATGATGAAATGATTGAAATATTTTTGTGCATTATAATTCTACTTTTGCTTAGATATGCAAAGCATTCTTATAAACATTACCTTTATATTCAGAAAGCATAAATGATGAATCTGTACATTCTTATTTCTATGAAATTAATGCAACTAAAGATTTATTTTTAATTAAAAATGGTGCATAAATTAAAGACAAATAATAAAATTAATTAAAAAAATAAAGGAAATTTGCTTTAGATATGCATACTTTATGCCCCTATTTATTAATTATATAAAATACCCCAATATTTATAATCAAATACACAATTTCTTATGGTTTTCTAAATACCCTATTTCACTTGTCAATGTTCGATTAATTATTTCTCAAAAACCTATTAAAAATTATATATTTATTAGCTTTTTCTTTATAGCAAATATTGAAATTCCAAGCAATAATAATTAAAAATTGTATTATGGATAACTAAATAATTAGCATAATTTCTCATTAAAAAATGAAAAAATATTAAAGTTTTCAACTGAAACAGATTTTGATGAATTAAACTAATCAGATTTAATGTCAAATTTTATAAGGTGGTAAATCAGGAACTAGAAGTTTTGTAATAGAGATGTACACCAAACCAATCTATAGATAATTCAACATGCCATATGTTGAAAATATTTTACATGAATCTATTTTTGTGTATACATTTTTTGTGTACAATTAAACATATATGTATCTTAAACATTTATGAAAAAAAGTATTCTTCATAGTTCAATAAAAATTTTAATGTGAACTTTGTCTTTGCATTGTCCTACTAAATATTGCAATATTGAGTAGAATAATGCATAAAGTAACAATGTAGATTGCTTTTAAAAATTGTCTGGCAAATCTAGGACATACTATAAGTTGCCAATCCATGGGCAGATTGATCTATTCACATGTACACGAGAAGTAAATATACAGAACACTAATTTAGTAATAAATGTTTATAAATATTTTATTGTACTTTTAAGAGAATAACTATGCACATTTATAGAAAAAGTCATAATTTTGATCATTACATTTTATTATACATTTGAATTATAGATACATATATTATTGTTTTATATAGACATTTCATTTTTCATATACATGTTTTTTGCTAATCATAAAAGAGGAATTATGTTGAACACAATTAGCACATTTTTGAAGAAATTTTTAGTTTTAATTTATTTTTCAATTTCAAACTCATTGTAAAATTAAAGATGCATTAGCCAAATTGTATTATCATTAAAGATAAAATAATTGAGAAAAAGGCTGATGATACCATACAATTATGGATGCAAATTCAATTCATTTTTTTAAATGTTTTTTTAATCCAGATTCATGTTAAATTAATTCATATCAAGCGAAAGGTAGTAATTGAAATCTGTTCAATTAATTATATACCTATAAATATATACTGTTTTAATTTATAGTTAAGGTATATATTTAGTTTATTAGAGAGTTCTTGTAATGGAAACATATTAAAGAATTATTTTAAGAAATAATTTAAAAAAAAAAAAGCATTTCTAAGGTCTTATTGATAATTGTATTAGCATACTACAAAACAGCTAATTTAACCATGACCTACACAATTTAAAATGGATTCCAAATTACATATGAAATAGGAATCAAGTCTAAGAAAAATGAATTTATGCTAAGAATTCTTAGCAATAGCTGATCTGTTACCAACTTGGTCATCAATTAATTAAATATTACATAGCTGAATTAAAGTGTTAAAGATAAATAATTAGAAAATTATTTTCAAAACAAGGTAGCTGGCTGTAAACTAGTAATTTTTGATAGGAATTCCATTGATTAAAATTAACCAAAATTTCAAGATAGTAAATGATTACTCAATTCTAGCAGTTCCAGAATAACTAAAACCTTTAGATATGCAAAATAAACCCGAAATTTCTGAAAATGGCATAAGTTGTTTTATATTAAGGATTCATTGATAGTTTTGTAAGCTACATCTTAGACAGCAAAAATACATAGTGCAGTAAAATATTTGAGATTTAAGAAATGAGTTTTCAGTTAAAATATTAACTATATTTAATGTTTATACTTTTTTATATTTGTAATAAGTCATATTAAATAAACAGATTAATATTATTTATATCTACATTTATTTACAATTTTATCTTTATTTACTTTTATAAAAAAAATTTAATAATTTTAATTGATAATACTGTTTTAAATTTTAATGTCCTTTTTATGTTAGGAAAAAAAAAAAAAAAAAAAATGGAGATTTCTTCTGTTTACTAAAATGTATATTAGGAAAAAGAAAATTGTCTGTAAATATAGTAATATGACTTGGCTAATATATAAGTAAAATACTTTTTCTTAAATCTTATTTACATATGTCAAAAATATTAAAATTATATAAAGAGAAAATACCACATGAAGATTTTCCATTTTTAAAACTTAGATTAATATCTAATGAGGTTTTTGAAATATATAATAATAATAATATTGAAATATAAATTATTCCATCTTATAAATTTTTTTTCATATACTTCTATGTTGGGATTTAAGGAACTCTCTAATTATATTTTAAGAATTTATCAGCAAGTTTAATAGAAATGTTAATCTTATGAAATATAATATGCAATATATATATTTTTCTTAAATTATTTTTTTATGAACTTTTTAATATCAATATTAATATTGATATTATTGATATTAGCTTATTGCATGCTTATTATTGGATGAAAAAATTATGCATTATCTAATGTTTAAAAGATATAATTATTAAAAAGTAACATATTGTGCATAATATATATTGATAATACTAGCTTTAACTTGATATAATTTTCCTTTTATAATAATGTTATTATACTAATTTCATTTTATTGGGGAAAAAATGAAAAATTAGAGAAGTAGTTGACTTTTGTTCATTAATTCTAGAATAAAAGAAAACTCAATTTCTATCAAGTCCACCTAAAAAGTTAAGATAATACAAGTCAAATATTGATTGACAAGTATATTAATGTACTTTTGGTGGCTATGATATGAAGAAAATTCTCACATGACAAAAATTGTATATTTGTTGACTATTTTGAGAATTTTATTTTGGAACAAGGAAACCAAAATGTAATTCTTATACTATCACAAATATTCAGTAAGAAGTGCTCATTTAATTACAGAAACCTTAACAATAGACAAATATCATAGCTAGTAATTGAATTTCTAATGCGAGGAAAACATCTTATACATGTAAATAAAAGCAAACAATGAAATTTGACTTTTTTGTTGTAAATTTAACTGCTTAATTATCTACACAAGTTTAAAAATATTGAAGTTCTATTATTTTAAGAAAAGTATAATTTTGAATACACGAGATGATACAATATTGAATTCTAAGTAAAATTTTGCTGCAAGGACAAGAGTTGAATTTCCAAAATTATTTTGCATTTTCTGTTTCAATTGCATTTAAAATTCACAAATGTTAAATTTATATTGTTTTAAGTCACTGTTTCAATATATTACATAGTGTTTACATTAAGTAATACTTGAAATATTTATAAGACTAAATTTTTTATACACCCATGCAATTTTAAGTAAATATCATAAACATTATTTGCAAACTAAGAATTATAATTTAAAAAATGGGAGGAAAAGCAAAGTGACAAGTTATTCACTTCTATGAAATTTCACTTCTGCCAAGCATTCTTCAGCATCTGTTTCTGCATCAGTGTGCTTTGATTTCTTTGCTAATTTCAAAGCCATTTTACAAGCTTCTTCTCCCTTTGCAACATTACCAACTTGCAAATATGTTGCCCCAAGATTGCAGTAAAAAGCAGGAATATCTGTAGATTCACTATCAACTGATCTTCTAATGACAGTTTCAAAAGTTTCAATAGCTGAATCATATTCTTTAAGTAAGCTTTGCACACTGCCAATGTCATTCAATAATACTAAGGTTTGAGGGTGTGAAGAGCCATTCAATTTTTCGGATATATCAAAAGCTTTCTGGAAATGTTCTTTAGCATCTTTTAGTTTACCTATAGACAATAAATGTTTGGCATACCAATCTAAGCTCATTGCCCATAAGAGAACTGTATCCTTTTCCATATCACATAATGAGTCTGGATGCTGAAGATCTATTGTTTCTATCTTTTTCATTTGGGTACTGATACAGAACTTGAAACCTTGTTCAGCTTTTTCTCTTTCATTTCTATGACTATATATTGAAGCAAGTTTAAGAGAAATTTCAATGATAGTATTATCATCAAATGGAGTTCCAGTGGCTAACAATTCTTTTGTAACTTCAATAAACAATTTTTCAGCTTTTGGGTAATCACCTTTTTCATATGCTACATTGGCTAGAATATCAAATATGTATCTTTGAGCCTGCATATCTTGCCGCTCTTGTGCTAATTTTAGAGCAAGGTGCAAGATATTTTCTGCTTTGTCGTAATCTTTCTTTTGAAGATTTAAAATGCCTAATTTAATAACAGATATCATAGGATCTTCTTCTTCCTTTTTAAGACCAAGCCAAGTCAAAATTCCAGCAATAAGAACATGACCACGATTCGGCCTGAAAGTAAATTTAATAAATCAGCAAATTGAAATATATTGATAAATTAACTGATTTTTACAAATATCTTGGAAATATGAAATTGAATGTCTTTGACTATATATTGAAGCAAGTTTATTTAGAATACATAAAATCAATTTCAATAGTTAAAATATCTATTCAATATTTATCGTTTAACAGATCTATATTATGTACATTATATAAACTCAAAACTTCAAAACAAACAAATTACTATATTTTGATAGTCAAGTTCCTCAACTCATGCTTTAAATTTTTGCAATAATTTAGTAATTAGCATTAATTATTAAATGCAATCTTTCCATCACAAGCAACAAACATATTTAAAAGTTAATTTTAATATTCAATAAGAATTTTTAAAATATATGAAATTTGTAAAAGTTTAAATTTCCTCTAATAAAAAAATTTAAATAACAATAATTTTAGAAATTAAAATCTAAGACCTAATCAAAATAAGCTAGTACAACAGCAGAAACATCTCTCACTTTATATTGCACGATTTTTAGAATAAAATTTTTAAACCTCTTTTGCATTTACTGACACAATTGGACATGAAGGGACACATAAAAGGGACACTTAAAATAATTGAAGGGACACTTAAAATAATTAAGAAAAAATATTCTTAGAGTAATTACATAGAAGATAGCTAAGATTTTTGATTTTTTTTCCATTTATTCAGCATTGTATTGACAAAATATTTTCTGAAGTTATTCTATGCTTGTTACTTTCATAAAAATTTTTGAATCAAAATCCATTTTATTGAATTTTTATAATTTTTTTTTTATTTATCTAATATGAAACTATGGATGATAAATAAAATGACAAAATAGAAACTTGTTATACTTGCCAAGAACACATCAAAATAGGTTTTCAAACTAGCTACAATGCTTCCAAGATTTCACTTAAACAAGTGTCTTTATCTGGTGCAAAATCCAAAAGAGGACATCATGCACTGAAGGGATTTCATTTAAAACAATGTAGACAATGTACAAAAAAGGGAAGCTTTTTTCTCCCCTGTATTTATAGAAATCTAAGGCAAGTATCAATAGATCTTTTGAACAATAAAATATACAGAGAAATATTTTATAATTTTTCTGTTATAAAGACTTACATAATAAATTCTGGTATTTATTGTAAGAATCTGAAGACATTTTTTAAATTGCAGTTTTATTTCATTTCCAGAGACAGCATTTAGAAAACACATTTTTTATTGTATGCAGCAGAAATGTTCTATATATCTAAGAACATATTATGATAGTTCCTAATCTACAATTTGTGGCAACCAATAACCAGGTATTGAACCTATAAATTACTGCCCCAAGTAATATTTGCTATGTTTTAATAACAGCTATCATGTATGTCCTAATTTAAATATTCATAATAAATGATTTACTTATAATATATAAATTAAAAATATTTGCAAAATAGATACCAAATCGAGCAAAAGAAATTGATATTTTCTGATAAATTTTTTGCCATCTTTTATTATGAAAACTGCTTTATGGATAATGAAAGGGGAAAAAATGAATATTAAAATAACAGTTCAATAATTCTTTTTAATTACAATAAAATATTCCCCCAGATTTTTATTAAAAATGAAAAATTGATATAAAATTTTCACACATGCAAAATTGACACAATTCTGACTACCAACTTTTATGTCAGAATTTTTGTTGCTTGTTTCACAACATTATAGTGTAGAAAATAAATTGTTTGAAGTAACTTGGATACACATTGGTAAATGTTTTTTGAATTTTTATAAGTGGACATAGTATGAAAACATATTAAAAAAGTTAAATCATTTTCAACATTTTTTTTGCATAACAGATGATTACTTTAATGTTTCACAAGATTTCCTGTCAATTTAGTTATATATAAATTTTAAAATTATTATATAATTTAATGCTTATTTGCTTAGGTAACTGATTTCTGTTACTTTTAATAATTCCATAAAGTAAATATATTCTCCATCATAAAAAATTAACTTCAGTTTATTTTTTTAATTTTAAAATTGTACTGAGCATAATTTTATTGCTATTTTATTATTAGAGTTTTATTAATACTAAGCATATAAGCTTAGTAAATATATGAATGCTGTAGTTATATTTATTATTTAAGATCTGTATAAACAATAGTAATACAAAAACAGTTTTATTTATTATATCTTTAATTTGTGATAAAATTAATTTGAATAAATTTTAAAAATTCAAAGAGTAAATCCAGAAACTTGTCCAATAGAATTTGAATGATTTAATATTAATACTTTGTTTATATCATTTAAACAAATTTTCAAGTAAATTATTTCAGATTTTGTGGCTTTTCTTAAAATAACAATTTTAAATAAGAATCATGTTTATATTTAAGTATCATGCATAATTTATAATCATATTTATAAATATTTAAGTTGTAAAATTCTTATTTAAAATAAAAAAATTCTTTACAAAATAATTATTTAAAATAATACTTAACAGGATGAAAATGCACAGGATAACAATATAGAATTTTCAATTTGACAATTTTATGGAAGTAATATTTATCTTTCAGGAAGCAATTTAGAGACACTACATTGCACTATGACACAGAAAACATGAAGATTCATTTTCTGCCGAGTACATGAATAGGTCGGTTTATTAGAAAAAAATTAGTAAAATATACAGTAGTTAAGCACCTTTTAATTTTGATAGTTCAAAATATGATAGGTAATCAACACATTATTTTGATAATCCAATTTTCGTGCTTATACTATGTTTATTCAAATGATATGTATGTGTACTTTAATACTTTAAAATAAAGTGATTTTCATTATAACAGTAATCAAGTTTAAGTAAAAACACAAATATAATTAAAGAAAATTATGGGAAAATACTTTAAATGGGAAATATTAAGCAATTACCGAAATTCTTGCTTTCCAGATTCAGTCAATTTTATGCTAAAAACAGATGAATTTCTAGCTTTACAATTGAGATACGATGCTTCACATTGCACACATTTGCAGTTCACTCGATATTTCCAGAACCGTGTAAAAAATGTCCTCCATAAATTAAATCTTAAACTGTACATGATTTTAAACACTACAAATTTATATATAGCTATGAAAATTTGCTAAACAGAGAAAAATATTCGCTACTAAAATGAAGCTACACATGCTACAATACAAGATGAACCTTTTGTTTTTGTTTACAGTATATATAATGAACTTAATAATACAGTTACGGTTTCATTACTGTACTTTATATATTTAAAATAAAACTTGGAATAGATGGCGGTATTATCATGGCAATATAGAAAGTTTTCAGTATGGAACTTCTTTAACAGATCTAATGTTATTTCATTCTGCTGTGATTTTATACTCTATAGTTTGAGTTGTCTTAAAATACGCACTTATAAATTTAACTTTGCCAACATTACAATACCCTGATTGATATGCCGAAAGCGATAACTACAGAAAAAGTGTAATGGTGACGATTAAAACCGAAATGAATGGACGGCCCGCGAATGAAATTTTAATTTGACAGTGCTTGGCAAATGAAAAGAAATATTTTTATGTATTCATTTTGTTTTCCCCTTTGTTTAGTTATTTGACTATTTCTCAATTCCTTTTTATATTCAATGGAGCAGGAGGGTGCGAATGTTGAAATATCAATGTAGGTGGAATACCACCGATTTGAGAGCTTTTCGTTGATGAACCTAACTAAAAACTAATTTTTTCATAAATTTATGTTTAGCTGACGTAAGCTTTGTGATAAAATTAGAATATAGAGTAGATTCGAAACCAATGATTATTGAATAATGGATTTGATTTGATTTGTGGAGTTCAATAGCACAAGGTTCGATTACGGACAAACTGTGCCAGGCTTTGGGTTCAGTATACTTTTACCCGGTTATAAAATCGTTGGTAACATGTTAGAGATCTTAAATTTATTGTCAGAGGATAAATATTATACACTGTGTTTAATAAGCCTATAACACGTAAAAAGGAAAATATATTTGAATTTGGGCTTAGATTAATTAAAATTTCCAATTTTAAAGTATAGAGCTAAGAAACAATGAATGATAATCTTTAAAATCAGGACATTCTATTAAAATATGAGTGATGGAATGTGAAACATGTTATTTTATTCAACGAGGAGTATGCTTATTGTAAATCAAGTGCTTATGAGTAAATCTCGTGTGACCGATCCTGAGACGAGTCAATTTAGCGTCCGAATTCAGTATTTTTAGAAAAGGAAGTAATTTAATCGATGATGTTATGAAGTGCAATTTATTGCTTACTTGTCAATTCCAATTATCTTGACACAAAGAAGAGGTATATTTTTGAGAGCGTTTTTAATATCTGTAAAGGGAACTTTAGGATCACGAATAAAGGAAGCCGATTTTGCTACTATGTTCGCCATTTCATTTCCGAAAATTCCCTTGTGATTGAGAATCCAGCAAAATATGACATAAAAAACCTCTGTTGTATAGTGTATGAAATTTGTACAATATAGTAGTGGCAACATGGTGACAGTCACCATCTAGATTACTTAATTGTTTTAGAACTCTATCATACTATCGGTATATATGCAAAAGTTACGATATGAGCTAGTTGTCAAAAGTTGAAGGGCACATACGATAGCAGTAGCTTCAGCCGTGTAAATACAACAAGAAGAATGGAGGTCATAGCTATAAGTGATATTATTTAGAGTAGTAGATCAACCAATATTACCTGTCTTTGAGTCATCCGTGAATAGTGGTAAATATTTTGAGTATTGAAGGAGGTGACGAGCAATTGGTTGCTGGTAAATTTTGGAGATATGTTGCATTTAATATAATTAGCAAATGGATTTAGAAAATAAAGTTAATAGTGTTCTAAGGAGGGAGTCCTATCAAATCAGTATTTGTAGGCTGTATATCTGAAAGGTTCGACTCTGAGATAGAAGATTTTATCCTTTCTATAAAAGAAGAATATTATGGGTGACGTATTATGGGTGACGCACAGCCTCTTCAGACAAAATGCAAGTTCAGAATATCTCAGTGGGTGATGGGGAATTGACATGATTTTAAAATAATAGTTAAATGATAACTGATTAAGGTTTAATTGAAGTGAATGCTGTTGACAAATCACATATAAGCTTTGAACGGAAAAAGTTCAGAATGCAGCTGAGCAAATTCGAAGATCCTGAGAGTGTACAGTATCCAATCTACGAAGAACAGAAGCTCTTGACGACCCATATACAATACAACTATAATCTATTCGAGATAATATGAGGGTAAATTCTGAGCAATATCTCGCAATCGGCACCCCAAGAAGTATTTGAAATCGCTTTTAAAATGTTTAATGACTTCACATTTTTTCTTTAAGTATAAAATGTGGGAGAGAAAAGTAAGCTTTTTGTCAAATATAACTCCAAGAAATGTTACTTCATAAACATCATTGGTTTAGACGTGTTTCGTATATTGATGATTGGATCAGAATGAAGTCTAGTTTTACGGCAAAAATGAACACATTTACTTTCAGTTGTAGAAATTTCGTGTTCATTCTTATCGCACCAGAAAACTATGTTATTTACAACAAATTGTAATTTTCGTTCGAGTATAGAAATACTGGGGCCTTGACAAAAATCTTCAGGTCATCCACATATAATGTACCAAGAATGGAAGGTGGAAGATTGTTTAAAATGTTGCTTATAGGGAAGTTAAAAAGCATACTTAAAATGATACCCTGACGTACTCTTTCATCTTGTGTAAAATGACTTGATAAATTCGATCCAATGCAGACATTAAAAATATATAATGCTAAAATATTCTGGATAAAAATAGGTAGATTTGCTCTGAATCCTAACTCAAACATTTTGAGGAGTATACCAAACCTCCACGTTCAATCATATGATTTTTCTACAACGAAAAATATAGAAACCAAGTGATTTTGTCTGACGAAGGCATTGCAACTATCTGTTATTCAAGGTATATAATATTATTTAGAGTAGTGTGTTCTGCCTTTACTAAAACCACTTTGAAGTGGAGAAATACATTTATTTCTCTCTATAGAGTATAAGCACGATGTCTATTGACCATACGTTCCAGTGTTTTATGGTAACTCGTAAGTGCAATTGGTCGGTAACTTAAAGGGTTCAAAGAACCTTTTCTAGGTTTCAGTATGAGATTAGTAATAGCTTCTTTCCATAAACTATATATGCTCTTTTTTATGCTCTACTAATTTCTTTTATGCTCTACCCAAATTCTATTAAACAAAGTAATTAAGTTTTCAAGGGTATCAGAGCTTAAGTAATGTATTAATATGTAGTTAATTCCATATGGACTAGGACTAGATTGTTTTGTGTTAGATAGAGCTCTTCTTAATTCTAACATCTGGAATTTACTGTTATATGGAAGTAAGTTTCTGTCTTCAAATTTTATAAGAAATTGTTCAAAATATTTCTTAATTTCGTGAAAGGTTTAATTATAGGATTTAGGGCTCGAAACTTCAGAAACATTTTCAAAAAGTTTATTTGCAATATCACTTGGAGAAGAATATGTGGTAAAACTGGTTATCAGGATTGGTATAGAAGAATCCTGATAGATTCCATTCGCGACTTTAATTTTCATCCATAGTTGTTTGCTGGATGTAGATGTAGATATTGAAGTTACATAATGGATCCATGATTCTTTCTGGCTTTGGTGGCCTGTTTTACGAGAAAATGATTGGCCCTTTTGATGTTTGTTTGTTGCTCAACGGTCATTTTTTGCACACAAAGGCTAATTAGACCGGGACTTACGGCTTAAAGTGGATTCCGAATCACTACAAAGATCCATGCCCAAGGTGGGCTGGATCTGGCGAACCCACGAACTGTTGAACCGAAGGCAAGAGCGCTAACCATTCGGCTACCAGATCGGCGATTGGCCCTTTTGAAGGCAAGAAAATTGTTTGTTTGGATAGCGTCGTAAGATACCCCATAGCTTTTTTTGTTCCTTGTATGCTAAGTGGCAGGTATTATTCCACCAGGATATACAAAGTATTTTTTGGTTTTGAAGAAGATTTTGGAATAGCTGTATCGGCAACACAAATAATTGATTTTGTGACCCCCTTTACAGCTTCATAAATACATTCCATCTTGATCATTGTTTCAGTAATAATAGCTAATTTTGTGAATAAGTTCCAATTCGTCCGATTGTAGCTATATGTAGATGGTCTTTGCACTATTCTGTTGCATCCACTTTGGTGTATGGAAAGAAGAAAATGACCGCTGTTATGAAGATCATTTACAACACTTAGACTCAATGATAGCAGAATTGAAGGAGAATAGATGGGTGTCGATAAAGTGAAATGTTTTTGTAATTTGATGGAAATATATTTTTTCATTAGCATTCAACATACAGAGAATTTTCATTAAGAAACTGCTTTATCTGAAGGCCCCTAGTATTTGCATTTATACTTCCCCACAGGTTATTGTGTCCAATTTTGCCAATCAGTAAAAAGGGTGCAGGTAACTGTTCAAATAAATTATTACGATCTTCCAGGGGGATATATATTCATATAGAGGAAGTTAAATCCTGCAAACTGTTTTAAGCGATGTTATATGTATTCGTATGGCCACTTCTTGAAGGTTGGTATTTAAATAATATACAGCAGTAGGGTATTTTCGTGATGAAAATATGTACATTCCTCCAGACGTTGTGGCGTTTTTATTAGTCTTTTCTGCAACAATTATAAACTTGTATCAGTATAGAGTTCATAGGTTTCAGGAAGGTTTCATGAAGACAAACACATACAAGATTTCGGGAAGATATAAGGTGTTTGACATCCTCATAATGAGAACGAATGCCACGACAATTCCAAGAGATAAAAGTACTAATTATTTAATTTGTTAACCCCTTTTTATATGGAGTTGGGCGGCTTAATTTTCAATAAGGTCTCAATAAAGATTTTGTCTACTTTCTAAGGATGCAATAAAATTGCATCTGATTGAAGAGAAAGGAAAGATTTTATGTTTACCAAAGAGGACTTTCTAGGGCTTGCCTTAGCCTCTTTCAATTTCAAAGCCTTTAAAGTTTTTGACTGCATTGAAGATGACTTGTTTTGTGTAAGATAGGACTGTGTCAGATTTTTTAGAAATCACTGAAATTTGATTGGGGGAAGAGTAACATTTTCTGTTTAGGTGGCAACAGTTACCCTGACGTTTTCATTGCACCAGCATAAGTAATTCCTATAGAGGGAGTTCGAGATGTTGCGATGCGTTTTGCTTCTGGATAGGAAATATTATTTTTAATTTTCGCAGATGTTATTTCTTTTTCTAGAGTCCATTTTGCATATAAACGAGAATAAGATGGATGGTTGCCTTTACAATTTACACATTTCACCTTTGCCTGACAGTTAGAACTATCATGCCCAACTTCAGCTCTCAATGAGCACAAGTAATATTTCCTCTGCAAGACGTTTTGGTATGTCCAAAACGCATTGGCACTGGAAGCATTGTAGTGAGTTGGGAATATATGGACGCACAGATAGTAACATATATGCAATCTTCATAGTTTCAGGAAACTTAGATGTACGAAATGTAAGAATTAGATGTGATTGGTGTTAGTAAATTTATCATCCCTTCTTATCTTAATTCGCTTGATATTGCATACCTTTTGATTCTGCACATTTTGGACAATTTCCTCTTCCAAGACATTTAAGAAATCGGCAGCCGCGATAACGCTGTAAGAAAAACTAAAGTGATTATGGGATATGACAATGATATCTAAATTGGCTAATTTGTGCATGTATATTATTGATATGTTTTGACTAACAGAAGATATTTCAATGAATAAATCATCGGAACGTAGTTTTCGAATGAACTTAACTGCACCAAGATAACAAGATACACCCTTTTCAATAAGAAAAAGAAATGCATTTAAAAAGGGACCTTCTTTTAATCTTATGATGAAAAATTTGGCATCAGCGAAATCAATTTGTTGCTTGGAAGGGAGAGAAAGAGAAGAAGATACATCCATGGGAAACTAAAATATTTGAGGTCTGACGGCATCACTCACCATGGATCCCTAGAAGAGGAAGCAGATAACTGCAATAATGCTAATCAGACCTTATAGCCGAGCTGGCAACCGAATGGTTAACGCTCTTGCCTTCGGTTCAACAGTTCGTGGGTTCGAATCCCACCTAGGGCATGGATGTTTGTATAGTGATTCGGAATCCACTTTAAATTGTAGGTCCTAATCTAATTAGCCCTCGACTGCAAAAAAATGACCATTGAGCGACAAACAAAACAAACCAAAACATCAGACCTTATACGCTTTCAATACAAAACTGATGTGTACTCCACCCTTAAAGAGTCAATCAATGCAGAATCGCTTGATCCATTTGAGCCGATTAATGAGAAAAGAACCACTACACACCATCCGTTTACCTGGAGCAGAGGCCAAAGTAATGTGTTGGTATCTGGGGACCTCAATTACCAGAATCCTCCTTTCCAGGGATACAGGTTTTCACGCACGACAAACTCGAGGGTGATATTGTCTCCAAGAGAAGCTGATAGCAACAGAATGGCTATAGCTACTCAAGAAGATCTCTCAACCCTTCACGAGGATATCACAACGAGGGAGAAGAGAAAAGGAAAGGAGAGAAGAAAAGACAGAAGAAACAGGTCATTGTGTTACCTCAGGATTGGGACACCAGTGTTTTCTTAAAGGAAGTAAGCCCCCTGAGGTGTGACTGAATAATGAAAGTTGTAAGTCTCTC
Organism: Latrodectus elegans; assembly: GCA_030067965.1. Taxonomy (NCBI): domain Eukaryota; kingdom Metazoa; phylum Arthropoda; class Arachnida; order Araneae; family Theridiidae; genus Latrodectus; species Latrodectus elegans. Next base: position 85,446,588 of record CM057813.1, read on the forward strand.
AAAATGTGTGCCTGGAAGTTTTTAGAATTTTCTCCTTTTTGACCAACGAGTAGCTTACTACCTGGGGAAAATTATTTCTGTCTCACTTGATAGATTTTTTGTGTTTACTACTACATATGTTGGAAAATGTCCCAGACTTTTCATGGCATATTTCAAGACTATTTATCGTACTTCCATGCGCGCAATGATTTCCCGATTATCTTTGTTATACTTATTGATACTGAATCCCATGTGCTAATTAACGACTTATTTTCTTTTCCTTAGGTGTTTGGTAAGAATTCCTTTCTTGAAGAAAAATTTTTCTAAAAATTATTAAATCAAGGCTAATTTATTTGGCAACCACACTACTAAAAAAGTCTATTTTATTTTACAAAATAGAAATCAGTTCATCGTGGATATATAATAAAACTGTGGCACGTACACAATTTATATAATTTAATTATTAATGGAGATTTTCTATGTCTTTTTGAAAATCAATTTTTTTTTCAATGTGGAAATCGTGAATTTAAGAAAATTAGTATTCTTTCCGAGACTACAACTAAAAAATGGCACTGATGTTTACACATCCAATTCATCAATATACAGCTTGGTATCATTATCGCTTAATAAAATTTCAGCTGACTTCTTTAATGTGTTTCCTTTTTTTTGACAAATATTAAAATTTTCTTCATTGTTGATTCAGAAATTTTAATGTAATTCCAATAGTTTAAATATATTTCCCTATTTCTCTTTCAATAATAGGTTATTTAATATTATTTATCTACAAAGAAATTTTATCTTTCAAGAGTAGAGTACTTTCCAGAACTTTTGGAATGTCTTTTTCCTACTTTCGTTTGCACTGTAAAAAGTAATTATTTCAAAGAGTTTGAGAAATTTGTGTGAAAATTATTTATAGTGTTATTTTAATGAATATAGTAGTATATGTCTTTATCACACAACCTTGTCCTTGTTTCTTAGTAAAAAGTCAATTGCATTACGAATTTCTAATTTTTACTACAAACTACGATCAAGCAACTTGTTAATTTCCCATATCATTTACTGATACCCTATGAACTATTAAAATACTTCTCTAAAATTCGTAATGATGTCTTATAACATCACTAGTATTACTGTTTAATTTGCTATTAATGTAAATTCCAAAAACTAAATTCGAAGCTAAATTTCTTTACGAATTAGTTTTTTTATTAGGTTATAATTAAAAATTTTAATTAAGGACTTTTTGCAATGTTATCTTGTAACTCATTGGCCATTTCTTTAGTTTTTTACACTCATAACTGAAAATGTAATGAAGATATAGCGCTTTTGTTATCATCCAGTTTTTATTGTTCGTGATTTTCAAGTATAATTTTATGTTAAGTTTGGGAGCCGAACCCATATACTGTTGAACTGAACACAACACTAACCACTTAATTTCTAGCTCAATAAATTATGAGAAATTTATTGTATTAAACTTTTGAATTTAACATAATCTGCCACAGTAATGGGGCACATGCATCATATCTCCACAAATACGTATTATTTTGTAGAATGGGGAATCTTTTCAAAGTCCATTGTACTAAAGGTAGTTTTTATGTTCATCAATCTGGAATTCTCATATCAAGGTTTTATAGAAAATCTTATGGCAAATTTTATGGATAAGAAATATTTTGGTAATATTTTACTTTATTAAAAAAATGAAAAACTGCTGAAGAAAACTGTTTATATTCTTATCTTAAACTGCTTTTTTTCTTATAACAGCAATTAATAAATTATGTCAGCTTTAATAAAAATGCCATATTGATTGGAATTTATTTTAATAAGTTACAAAACTCAAGTGGAAAATAAATATAAAATATCTGTACTAAAATACAATAGATTTTTCTGTTACTCATGTAAAATACATCGAATGCAATTTGTTCAAGTACATAAATAAAGCAAAGTACAGTTAAGGAAGATGCAAAAAGTATGTATATAAATATTCATATTCTTTTAAAAAAGTGTTACTGATGGACTGCTACATCATAAGGAGGTGGTTCAAGATCTTCATAGGAGGGTGGCGTTTCCAGATATTTGGATATAGTTCGGACGGATTCTATGACGTCATTGTCCTCTGGTGGGCGTGTTACTTCTATACTAGGAACTGATACGATTCGCTGTCGTGAACCAATTGGCTATGCAATTAAAATATTTAATGATATGGTTCAAAAATTTTCGTTTTGAATTAAAAATATAAAATCGCAATAAAATGTTATACATAAATACAAATTTTGTTAGTTGATAAGTTACTAAATGAGTATATTTTCAATTTATTTTGAAACTAAAGTTCTTGTAAATTAAAGAATAGTGCAAATTTATAACAGATAATAGAAATAAATTGGAAGAGAAAACAGTGTTATAAATTATCATTCACACATTAAGATGCATTACGCTTCAACTTTAAAGTGCGTTATATATATTACATATATTATTATTAAATAAGTTTATCGCTTTTAATATTAAATTGCAAAATGATACGGTTTTAGGAATTTAATTTTGATCAAAATCTTAGTTTGTTGATTTGAAGTAGAAAGTGAATTTGCAAGCTAATGATATATTTTTTTTAACCATACAGTTGTATTTGCATTAACTGTAACTACGCATAAAACAGATTTATATTTGTTACATAAAATTTTTTAATTCGCTTTTAAAAATAAATTCGTTTTAAATTTTTGATTAATATAATTTTAAATCGTCAATCTGCCTGTAGAGAAAATACCACCAAGAAAAATTCCCTTATAAGAATGAATTATGACAAAGATTTTATTTGAAACAATATAATTTATTTTGTTGAAAGACGCGTTTTTTGAATACTTTGAATTATTTTGCTAATTAAATGATTAACAAATTAAGTAAACTGGTTCTATACACGCAATTGTTTTAGAGATTTGATAATTGAAGGTAATTAGAAATTTCATTTTATGCTATTAACATTAATAATTAACATTGCAGAGTTTTAAAGTCTATGTAGAGTTTTTTTAATGCTTTTAAAATTTTAGTTTCATATTTATTTCAAGATAAAAAGAGATAATGAGGTACTAAATATGAAAATATCAAATAGTTTTTAGTTTTAAATTTTTATAAAAACACGTGTAACGGAATTTGCTTTTTTAAAACTAAATTATGTAATATTCAAATTAATAAATTATTTATCGTGTAACTACATCCTTAATTACATGTGGTTTAACAACAAATTTCGATAAAAAGAAAATTTTAAAAGCCTTTTCAAACTATTAAGTAACAAAAATTAGGTTTTCTAAATGACGTTAAATGAATAATTTCTTTTATTATAAACAGCAAACTTCTAATAATATTTTCTATAATAACCTTTTTCGAAATGTTTTAAGTTATTTCTAAATAAGGGAAACATTTATTGCTAAATAGAGGTCAGAAAAATATCAAGATTTTTCCAAAATGAGACAAGGAATATTTTTTTCAACAAAAATTGAAAACTTTTCACTTTCAAGAACAGTTTTGCATTTTCCGGGGTCTAATCTATTGACTTCATAATCCAAGATCTGTGTACACTGCGTAAAAAAAGTATAAGAACAGTTTTTTTTTTTTTTTTTTTTTTTGATAATTAATGCCTCTACTTTTCTCCCAACTACCAGATATTTATGCAGATTTAGTTTCATGACTCTTTTTTCTCATTTTAGGTAAAAATTAAACATCTATAACAAATATTAATAATAAAATTAATACATATGTAATTTCCATTGTTTAAAAAAGTAGGACACTTGCTAATATACTTAATTTAGTGAGTTTTTCCTTAATTAAATAGTGATTTTGAAGTTTGTTTTATCCTTTTCTGTCCAAAAAATCTAATTGTTTAAAATTTATGCTGTTTCTCCGTTCTCAGAAGTTCCAAAAGGAATACTTTTGAACGATTTTCAAGAAGCCCAAATTTCCGCATATCAAAATGATGGTAAAGGTGTCAGAGATTGCTGGATTGTTGCAGGTGAGCCCAAATACAGTTTCAAACTTTATCAGAAATCCTTATAAAAATGGGAAGAAAAACAAGACTGGTAGCCGAAAAAGTTAACACCACGTGAAGAAAGAAAACTTGCTCGTGTGCTTAAGAATATCAAAGGAAATGTTTCAAAAACAAGAAATCAGGAAAGAATCATGCTATGAAACAGTTTACAGCTCTATTAAAAGATCTCAAGATATATATGATATTTTAAAGTAGCAAACTTAATTAAAACTAATCTTTATCTTAGTGGTGAATGCTTAAGACAAATTTTTCTCAAATGAATGAGTTTTTTTGTGTGATTAGTTAAGCTAATGTCCCTTTTTTGAGTGAAATGGCGAATTCGAGAGATGGCTTAAAGTGGATTCGAAACTACAAACAAACATTCGAAACTACAAACAGACATTCGAAACTACAAACAGACATTCGAAACTACAAACAGACATTCGAAACTACAAACAGACATTCGAAACTACAAACAGACATTCGAAACTACAAACAGACATTCGAAACTACAAACAGACATTCGAAACTACAAACAGACATTCGAAACTACAAACAGACATTCGAAACTACAAACAGACATTCGAAACAAGATTCAAATGTATTAAGTGATTAACATAAGGCGATATCATTTACCAACTAAGAGTAAGATAAAAAAAGAAATTTCACGGATGTGTTTTGTAAATATTGGGAAAACAAGAATAAAATTATTTAAGAATTAAATATTAGGGAACAATTCGGTTAGAAAAGAATTCATTTAGAAAAATTATTAATTTAAATAAATAATAATTATAAAATTATTTAATTAGAAAAGAATTCATTTGTTGTGTGAAAAGCGTTATTTTTTAGTTAATTTGCACCACATGCAAATCAATGTGTTGTTTTTTCTTTGATGAACAGATGAATATATATTCGATTTATTTTATTGTAAAAATAATCCAAAAATATTTGTTCTTCTATTTATATTCCATATACTAATCATGTATGCTTTAAGATTTACTTCCAGGCTTGATATTTGGCGTTGTATACATTGTAATTTTGTAAGCAACGATTCTTACCATTTCTCTTATTGGGAATCTATCTCGTGACTGGTTTCGTTTGCTTTCACCAACGGCTTTTCTGTATTCTGCACATGTTCTAATCAAAGCAAAGCAGGCAATAAGGCACATCAAACCTATAACAGCGAGACCAGAAAGCAGGTTCCACCTGTATAAAGAGCATTTTACTTATTGATTTCCATACTTGTCCCAGCTGTATGTAGGGAATTCAAATATCGATCAGTTGCCAATACATTAAAAAAATTAAAAATTATAAACAATCGAATTTCAACCATTGTATTATTTCTTAAAAGGATAATACTCTAAATCAAATAGAAGATATTTAAGTATTTTTAACAGGTTGCAAAATGTGGCTTCATGAAATTAAAATTCAAGAAAATTTTTTAAATGTGTTAAGCTGAAAAACAAATGAATGTTAATTCTGCTGGTTTTGTTTGTTTGTTTGTCGCTCAACGGTCATTTTTTTGCACACGAGGGCTAATTAGACCGGGACCTACTGCTTAAAGTGGATTCCGAACCACTACAAACATCCATGTCCAAGGTGGGATTCGAACCCACGAACTGTTGAACCGAAGGCAAGATCGCTAACCATTCGGCAGCCAGCTCGGCGTTAATTCTGCTGGCATGAAAAACCCTTAAGCAATAATTCAAGTAGGACATATAAGTTTTTCTTTCTGAATCTTAGTAAATTTCTTTTGTAGAAGGGGTTGATAACATTTTATACGATCACTTAAAAGAATCATTGATTTTAAAATTCATTTAAATTTGCTTGTAGTTTGAAAAATAAATTTGTATTTAAAAATTATTATTCTAAGATGAACAGCAATTTTATCATTTAAGATACACAATTTACTATTTCATAACACATTTCAAAGTTGCATAATAGTTTTCACCAGGGTATACATTTTAAAAATACATTCGATATTTAAGAAGTATGTGAGCAATAGAACTGAATCTGGAAAAAATCATCCTGTAATTTTTAGGACAAATTGCTAAATATGCTAAAACAAATGTTTATCTTGTTTCATTGCATAATTAACGCACTGCTTTTCCACGAAACCATATACGTTTGCAGAGCAGTTTAAATGAAGAAAATAGGGTAAATATACTGTATTCATCGTTGCTTTTAATATTAAATTATTCAGGTTTCTTTCCTTTTTTAATATATTTTAAATATTAGAATTAAACCTTTGTATATATAGCTAAATGTATAGGAGCTTTTAAAATTATTTAATGCTAAAATTATTAGTGTTTTGTTGAAAATTGCTGATGTTTTCAGTTATTTAGGAACAAGATATTTTAAGCCAGATAAAACCAGGTGCTGATTCATTTTCTTTTTAAAAAATTGTAAAATTGATTTTAGACATACAATGACATTTTATAGGGAATGAAACAATTCTATTAATTATTCCTTAATATTAATTGAGATGATTTTGCTCTTGTATTTTGGATTTTACAAGAAAAGTAATATAGAAAAGTATCGAATTTCTTTATTTAGAAAGTCTGAATATTTAAAATATTGGTTTGTTTGTCGCACTGAAGCTCACTTTATTTTCACGAAAGCTAGTTAGTCCAAGACCTACAATTTAAAGTGAATCCCGAGCCCTTACAATCATCCAATCTTGTAGTAGGATTCGAACCTTCGAACTTTGGAGCGAAAGACAAAGTGCAAATGATTTGGGTGCCTATTTTGGTGAAATATAGAAAAAACGACATAAGCTCATATTCTGTAAATTAATATTAATTTTAAAAGATTATACTGTTTTCATTTGATTATGAACTGCAGCAAATATCTATGTTCGAAATGGGAAACGAACCCACGAAATGCTGAAATAAACACCATTCAGCTGCCAGGACTGGTGCTTATTAATCAGACGCCATCTCTCGATGAAGAAAATCTGTTACTGTCATTTTCCTACAGAATTCCTTTTCTTTATCTTTGAGAAATTATTAGGAATAAAATATATCTTACTCCATAAATAAATTTAGATTTTACGATCATTTTAATAGAGAACTCACCCCAGGGTTCAGCTAACTATAAACATAATTTAATTGTTACCTTGCCGGCCAACTTGTCTAGTGATCAGTGTGCCTGACTACGGATAAGGAGGTCCTGGGTTCGAATCCTGGTTCAGGCATGGATGTACTTTCTCTCTCTATCCTGTCTTTGTCCTTTCCTTGTGTGAATGATTGCCTACCATATAAACGGGTCCCTATGGCATGTGTGTGTACTGAAGAAGTCGGACTCCACACCAAATATGGGTCAGTTGGAAAAATGGAGCAGCGCACCCCAATTCGCCAGCTTTGCTGACACACGAGAACAACAACAATTGTTACCTTAAAGAGATTTTTTTGCACAAATGGTCTAACATGACAGGGATCTATGTTTTTAAATGGATCTCGAGACAACTAGCGCCTATAGTAGAGACGAAATTTGCCCATAAGTTATTGAACAAAAGAACCGAACGCTTACTCTTCTGGTCTTATCTTGGTCAGCCAACAAGAGCTAGGGATCTTAGTCTTGGCATATTAATTTTTTTAGAAATTTAATAATTTGCGTAGATAGTTTAATTTTCTTCGAAGTTAAGAAAATTTATTTCCTTAGCTGCACAATTTTCTTTTGATTTTGTTGAATACAAATTCAATAATTTTACATTTTTGTTCTTATATATATACTTTAATCTTTCCATATTCGAATATCTAGGTCCTTCGTTATTGATTTTGTAAAAGTTAATTTTTTTTAATATATTCAGATGAAATTCAAGATTTGAAAAAATTTAATTCCAGACTTCTTCAAAGTTATTAAATAAAGAGCAGTGTTATGCAATAAAGATAACTTTAGGCAGATAAATTTCAGAGTGTAGTAATACAATTTTAAAACTTCGTTAAAATAGATTATGGAAAGTAACTATAAAATGTGGTTATGGATATTAGTAAAAAGTTTCAAGTTTAACGTTAGTTCTTTTAATAGGTTTAGAAAATTGATTTCTTTTAAAACTTTAAAAATTAGATTGTGAAAATTGATGACACCAAAGATGTATTTTTTGAAAGAAACAAATTCAATTTTATACAGAAATCTGATTCTGACAATGAATTACTAATGAATGTTGATAAATCTAACACTATTTGAGCAACAAAATTTTCCTACATTAATTCTATATATCAAGCTGATTTACATTCCATCACATAATCCTAGGGTAAGAAATTGAAAATATTGACGGGCTGTTAATATATATTAGACAAGGTCATATTAAAACAAATTAACTAAAATTAAAATACTGCATATTGTTGAATTCTCAATACATAATTTCTGAAATCAAAAGTTATTCTACAATAAGAAATTTGAAAAAAGAAAAAAATCTGTTTTCTTTTATGAAAAGTAAACCGATTTTTATTTTTTTAATAAATGCACAAACGGTTTTTCTTAGAATTTGAAATTACTCTAAACTGTTGAATGCATAAAGCAGCTAGTTCTTTATCTGAACATTTTACTCAGCCACACATTCTCGACTCTTAAATTAATTCCTTAATTATTAATATATATAAGTTAGTATTCGAAAACTTTTAGATTATTATTTTTTCATTACAACCTGTAGAATTTAATAATTTAATGCTTATGACAAATAATTTGATATTCCTTTTAACAAACTTATATTTTTTATTTTTATGTTTTTGCATTTTAATACAGCTAAATTCTAAAAGCTTTGTACTTTTCAATTTGCGAATAATGAACTAATAAGAAACATATTGCAATCAGTTTGAAAGTTTCCTTACGCTTAAAGAACATCTAAACGCTGACAATTCTACTAATCACTTGAAATACATGGTAGAAAATTAAATTTACATTAAATGACACTATTATTTAATAAGTGGTATGCATTTCAGTAATATATAATTCGAAATGAAATATTTCAACATTTTTTAAATTGCAAATTCTAATTACCTTAATGCCTAATTTAAAACTATACACTGAGTAATTTAGAATAAACTGAAAGTTTCTTAGTAAAGAAAATTTCTGAATTTTTTTTAAAATAACATACCTTTGTTAGATTTATTTTCAAAGAATTTTAATCTTCAAGCATGGAGATAGATGTATTATTCCTCAACGCATCTGTGACATTTTAATAAAAACTTTGATACCGTTTTGAAATAATAACCAATGCATTTATCGTACATATAAATTTAACTGAAAAAAGTAGGAAGATACTACCTTTGGAAAACAAAATGTTTGAAAAATCAGATGAAATTTTTAAAATTTTGATTTACTAATATTTATCTCAAGTTGTTCCCAATTTGGTTCTGCTTGTAGCTCTAATCACTTTTTTACACAAGGATTAATGACTTGGATCTATGGTTATGCAGGGATTTCTACAAATCACTACAATCATCTTCAACCAAGATGAAAGTTAAACTCACAAACTTGAATTGAAGATAAAAATGTAAGCAAATTGTTCTAGAAATTTAAACTACTACTTTACAACTAAATATACAACATTGCTAATTATTTTAAATTGGAGTATTATTTGACAAAAATATCTTTGTAATGTATTCTCTTTCCTTAATTATAGAAATCTATAGAACAAGACTGATCATAAAAAGTTAACAAAGGAGGATTTTGTTATTGATGATAGAAAGAAACTTAAAAAGTTTTTTAAGTTTGTTCAATAAATTTTCTGAAATGCTGTTTTAGATTTTTCAAAATGTAGTTGAAAATTATATAATAAAAAGTTTAATAGTAAAATTTATTAATAAAATAAAAAGTTAGATAGTAAAATTTACTGAATAAAATAATCTTACTTAATTTTTACAACTTCTTAAAATCTGTAGTGATTAGTAAAAGAAAAACTATTGGACGATTTATAAATAGTGGAATCGAACTCTAAACTAAATTCGTCACTCTTTAAAATGATACATACACCTATTTTAAGTTTTATCAAATACATTTTAAAGTATATTTTGTCAAATGCATTTTTAGATATTTTAAACTATACCTTCTAGAAGACTAACTATTTAGATATATTAAACATAAGATTTCATAAAATGTTTAAGTAAAGAAGTTCAAAGTATTGAATATTGTATTATCTATTAAATTTTGTTAAATATTTGACAGTTAAAATGATATTAGTTGATTTTCTTATTTAACTAATACTACGTCTTGTTAATATAGGCATTTTCGGAAATGGTATGAAAAATAAGGTATTTCTTAAAATAATTTAAGCATGTGGGTTCAGATTTAAATATTAATAGATATTTACTTACATTTCGGGAGGCATTTTGAAAAAAGCAAATATAATCACTAGATGAAAATTTGATAATTTTAAATTATTCTTAAAAATTCTTGACAACACATTTGCAAAGCTGGTATTTTATTTATATTAGATTAATATATTCCTATTTTGACATATTTTTAGCTACCTACTTCTCTCTGCTGATAAAATATTACTAGAACACTAAGAGTATTATGATTTCGAATTACGGTCAAGACTTAAAATTTTTTAAATGAATTAATGACTTCATTCTTAAACTTTGGCAATAGGTATGGATCTACAAAGATCTGTGGTTGGAAAAGATATTACTTCAACTAAACCACTAAGCGAAGTATAATTTACTGAATATGGCTCTGTTATAACAGCAAATTGTTGTATTTGTAAGGCTATTTTTTTTTTAAACAATCTCAGTATAATGTTTCTATTAGGGTGGTGTGGAAGTCTATAAAAGAGAGTTCTAGCTCAAATACCAATCTTGCCAGTTTGCAGCATATATAATAACGAGTCGAAGGTTAACTTAGTACAAAAATTTTCGACGATTGTTTATATATATTTTTAGCTACATAAAAATGCATTCAAATAAAATGGTCTAGATCTTATTACTACTTACTTAAAATCAGGGTATGATTAAACAATTGAAAATGTAATGAAATAATTTTAACATTCTATCATCCCACAAAAGTTGAAAATGTTATAAAATAAGTAACATGTCAGATTAGGTGTTAACTTCCAATGAAACTGCTTAAAATTAGGCATTTTTACATAAGAATTTTTTAATTGATTAAAATTTATTTCCCAATTGATAATTTCCTATAAGATCAACAAATTTAGTGATTGTCACAGTCAAACTTTTTTTTTTATCTCGTAAAATTAGTTAACAACTCGTCCGATAAAGCAAGGATTTTGATGACATCTAAATAATGAGATTCTTTTGGTAATGTTTAAAATTAGTTCTAAATTTTCACATAATACATTGGTGCTCAAAACTAAAATTTTGAACTTAAAAGATTGAGATATTATGACGCAAAATATCGGTTTGATGCTCGGAAAATTTATATAGTAATAAATATCTTATATTGTAAGGCTAAAAAAGGCAACAAAAAGTTAAGTCTTTTTTTTACTGGAATTAACAGTTCAGTGTTTACATACTTATCATGATGTCATTGAAATATATGACCATTCTGTTTCCTCAATTACATTTATCTCAGAAATGATACGTTGTATTCAGAAATCTTATTCAGAATATGCATCATATGGAAAAATCAAAAGATGCGACACAACTGTTTAAAAAAAGGTTAAGAAGACATAGCAGCTGCTTGTGAAAGAAAATTTTAAGCAAACCCTCCTTTTACAATAGATTAAGGAGATTGTGAAAGAAAAGAAAACTTTGCTTGATAATCAGTGTGCAGCACAAAAGCTTTTGGATAATGCAACAAAGAAAATAGCATGCGTTATTAGTGGTAATATATATAAGTGATGTTATGCATATAAGTTGGACAGGCTATTCTGTCTACTGCTATTGTAAAAATTGCATCTGTGATTGATAAGTTACAAAAATGTGATAGTTAAAATGCATCCAGTTCAAAATGAACATTATATAATTATACATAAATTTACTGGTTTCGCTTTGAGAATTCTATTAATTTTCTATCGGTCTGAAATCTAGAGATATTTGTGGTACTACCATACAGTGAAAAATATTTTTCCTACTAGATGATAACTGGTAAATAGATTTCTGAGTTGTTGGGCAATATAACCTATGAAAGCGGACTTGTTGTTGACTACTTTAAAATGGACGGGTTCTTTTCTTAAACTGCTGGAGGGAAAGTGAAATCATTGTTCTCCGATCATGAAGGCTCTTTTTGGAAAGATGTCTATACACGGTTTGTATCGGTATCTTTGTTACAGACACAGCAGTGAAATATTGAAACAGCTGCCCTGAAATTCTATTTTCATGATTGAATTTTCATAAATAAGTATATCTATGAGAGCAATTAACAATATGAGAAAACATAAAGTACTGAATTTTAAAATTGATTCTAAGATGACAAAATTTATTAATGTGAATATTGTTTAGTTATTGGAGGAGTGCAAAAGGTTTACCTATTATTTTACCCATTAAGAAGAGCATATGAATGCAAAATGAAAATTACCGGTGACTGTGTATAATCTTCACAGCTATCTAGGAATTTTTGCCATTATTCTGGTTGTAGAAAGAATTACATCACAATAAAATTTTGGTAGTTTCAAATAATAATAATAAAATAAATAAATAAATAAAATAAAGAAAAACTTTTCTTGGATGGCAGTTTTTATTGCGTCAAGATAATTTTTGCACTGAAAAAATTATTCAATGCACGTAATATGTAATTGTCAGTTAGTGCCAAATCAGGAAAATTGGGATAATGAGATAAAACCTCCCAAAGCACAAATAGCATTAAGTGAGTAATAACAGTAGCATGTAGCCTTCATGATTATTATGAAGGATAATACTACGACGATTGATAAGATTTTACCGCTCTGTTATCAAATTTGAATACACCCTTTCAAACTGTAGACACTAAAAAGCAACATTGATGTTTTGGTTGAGTTTCAGAACCTTCAGATGAGTTATTTCCTGCACATATCATCACACACTCAATAAAAACTTCATGCGAGAAATACCGCTTTCAAAGTCAATATAGGCAGATCAGAAGGGTGACACAAAGTCGCATGACGCTTTGCATTACGGTAAAAAAAAACTCACTTATGATTTCTTGTCAAAATTCGTGTCAATATTCATATTTGTAGCAGGAAAGCAAAAAATTTGGGTGTTGATTCGGTCTTCTTGTTAATTAGCTGTCAAGTTATGTGAAGTTCAAGAATGAAACCTTCTCATAAAACCCAAGTTAACAAGTTTTCCCTCGGCCATTATTTCTAGTACGTCGAAGGACTGTGCTAATTCTTGCGCCGTTGGGTTCGGATTTTTTTATGACTTTGTCAATATTACCTTCTCTAACGTGTGATATCCGTCTACTTTTAGCCTATTCTTGGTAGCTTTTATATCCTTCCCTAAATTTAAGAAATCATCGACAACATGCCTTTCGTTCATTGAATCCTCTTCATATGTTTGATAAACATGGCGACATGCTGCGGCTGCCAAATAATTTATTTTAAAAATTTGTATAGTTATGTCGCACATGCTCTTTCTCCCTTTCCACGATACATCCTTGGTGACTTTGAGATGATTAACTGGAAAGTAGAATGCATTTATATTTTGAGCATCCACAGGTTTGATTGATCATTAAAACGTCGTGTGCGTTAATTCCATTGAAAATTTGCAAATTTAAAAACGGGAGGAACTTTTGCTCTTACCCAATACATACTGACAAGCCTATATTTTAATACAATTAAAATAATATATTCATATAACATAATACTAAAAACATTAATAATATATTTTTATTAATTTATGTGACTTTCTTAAATTTATTGTAATAATCTAATAAAATGTAAATTATTTTCAGAATGCAATAATTTGAATTCTTACGATTTTCAAAAATGAAATAAATTTCTTGTAGAGCATTATTAATAAATAAGGAATAAAAACATTGTTAAAAAACATTTTTTTTAGTGATTCTTTTAATAAGAAAATGAAGTATCCTTTTTGAAAATTTTTTCTACATAAGATTTGAAGCTTAAACAAAGTCTTATATTTTCTAAATATAAACAATTAATTTTAGAAATATTATAATATTTTGTATGCAATAATTTAATAATTATGAGAATATTGCTAAATTAATTTTATTTAACCTAATTTTTTATAAATTTTATTAACATTATTATGAATTAATGGTCTTTTATTTAATTATAAATTAGGTATTTTTAATAAGATATCTTTCACTATTTACAAATATAAATTATAGCAATTAAAAGTAAGAATACCCTCTTTCTCTTTCGTTGAATTTCATTTTGTAAAGGAAAAAATCGTCATAAATTTGTTCTAATCAACGAGAAGGAAATAATACACAAGCTGTCTATATGAAACAATTATTAATTTATAAATATTCTGAATGTTTTACAGGCTGCACTTTAGAATAATAATATGCAAAGGATAATAAATTAGTTATAATTATATATATATATATAATAAATTTAGAATATCAATGAATTCAGTTTCATATCTTTCTTATAATTTTGAATCCATAATTAATCAGTCACAAAAATATAATTTCCTCAAATAATCTTTGTATGAAATATTTAAATTTGAAAATCTTCACATTCATTATCTTTTATATTTACCGTTATATTTTATTATTGTCTATTTATATTTAATATTCAAATATATTAAAGAATTTATTATTCCGAAATTAGATTATGTAAGAAAGGAATTTTTTCAATATTTTATTTAATATTTCATTTAAAATTTTCATAAATTCAATTTTTAATATTGTTTAATCATAGTTTATGATCATCAGTAATACTGTATTTAAAAATGAAATAACTACATTTTTTATTTTTTCTTACTATATACATATTTTCGAGTAAGGTATATTTTATTAATTCATTTAATTCAATTGATTGATAAAATAAAATGCCAAAAGATATTTTTCAATTTTCTCATTCAAACTATTTTCTGAATTATTTTTCCTGTTTCTAAAAAAAAAGTGGTTGATTCTAGTAATGAATAATTAAGATTAAAGATAAGTTATAGGCAGGTTAAAATTATCTATAAAGCAAATGAAAGAAGATATTGAAATTAGTGCGATTTCAAGATATTGCAAATTAGTGAATGTTGTTTTCAACAGGGAATTTATGCAATTAGTTTTTAGAGCGGGGATTTTCTTTTGCAAAAATCAAAATTGGAAGGAGCAATAGCAGTTAATGGAATTTCTCTTTCAATCACAATACTCATAGGTAAAAAACTTTCGCATAAAGAGTAAATACTTTTGATCCATGATTAAAAAAGAATAGGTAAGAATAAGAATCCGAGCTTAAAAACGAAAGTAAAATCATTTTTTTTTATCAAACTAAATTGCAATGCATTAAGAGTTATTTCACTTCAAATATCACATATTTATGATTAATATCATTATATTTTCTTTTAGACTAAAAGCCTTTAAACAACCATCCGATTAAGTATCAGAATTGCTTTATTTCCCTTTAAAGTGAGCATAAATTTCAAATTATTAAATTAGAGCACCAACTAACATTTTATGCTTGAATATTATTTTCACAAGAATGAAATTCTTCCCCACACCTGTTACTGCTATTTTAACAATAAATGCTTTTATTTTTGTCAAAATGAAACACTTATTGGCAAACCGTCGAACAAAAATATTTATTTGCCTATATATTTTTCTACGTTTTTGAAGTTTGTTCTATAGTATTAGATATGGGTCGTTATAGTCTAGCTTTATAAAAAGAAGAATAAAAATGAAAGGAATTAAGAGCCTTACAACAATAATGCTATTATTGGAAGAGCAATAGGATAATTCAAAAGAATGTTTTGTTGCTGAATCTTAAAGCACATGTTACGGATCCTATATTTTGCGGATACATAAGGAATACAGCTACATAGCGATCGCAACATTTTAGAACCAAAATAAGTGAGTTTGAAGCATTGTTTATGTCAGGAATGAAAACAATGTGTGTGTGTATATATATACATACATACATATATATATATATATATATATATATATATATATATATATATATATATATATATATATATATATATATATATATATATATATATATATATATATATATATATATATATATATATATGATTAATTGGTTATAAAAATGGCTGATGCTTATACTCGGTTTGTGTTCACGGTTTAAGCTGGATAAGCTCTCTTCATAGAGAAAAATCAATGTCTACCAATACGGTTTTCTTATTGGCATACTTTTGTAAAATTAACAGTTAACTAATGGATAAATTAATGTACAAGTAATTTTTTACTCATTTCCCTGAGAATTTTTGTAACCTCAATTTAACACTTTATGTAAAAGATGGCAATAAGTCTTCTCTCTATTAGACAAAGGTACTCTAAATATTGTGTGTATAGAATTAAAAATGGATTTATTTAGTTGTTTATTTCCCCAGCGATTGCTGTAGTTAAATCTTCATCAATATTTGTTATTTTTAATTATACTTGTTATTTACTTTATAATTTATGCTTATTACTATGTAAAGTTTTTAATGTGATTTATTTCATCTGCTCATGAATCACCAGTTGGAAGAATAACGAAAGAAGATAAGTTTATTTGTATGCAGAATTCTCAGAAATTAGTTTATTCTCGTACATCTCATAATATATTTTGAATTAATAATATACTAATACATAATATATTTTATAAATTTTTTTTGTTAATTTTTAAGTTAGCGTTCATAAAACGTACCAATTTATTTTTAAAACTAGGTTATATGTAAATTGATTTTATTAAATCTTAGATAAATCTCGTTATTTAGTTTTCAATTTGAAAAATTTATAAGAACCTTTCTATCATTTTGTTATCTATCTTGTCACTTGTCTTAATCATTTTTCAGTGAATAAATATGCCAATAAATCTTGTTGTAATTTTATTTATTTTAATATTTTTTAAATTTGTTTAAATATTGTTGTTTTTATCAAATTTTCATTTAAATTTTTTTAATAAAACACAACTTTTTTTTAAATATGATTTTATTTATTTAAATTTGTTTAAATTTTTGTTTTTTTAATTATTTAAATTTGTGTTGTAAATGATGCTTTTGGATTATTCAGATACTTTAGAAGGAAAAATAGACGTATAAAAATAAACTCTTTATTGTAAAATATACATGAATATATATTATTCATGACGTAAAGTTATATAACACATATCGCTAATTAATATATATAGTTAACATTTTCGTCTAAAATGAATATTGAGGAAGCATTCGATTTTCAATTTTCCGCATTACCTTTCAAATAAAATTTGAATTTCTTTTTGTACCTTTAAGACTCTATATGAGATCATTTACATCACATTCTGAAGTAACATTAGAGTTTCCATTGCATATGTTCGTTTTTTCTTTTAAGTATTCTGCTTTCAACCTCTTATATATATCTCGTCGCACATTTCCATGTTCCTGAAATAAAATAACAACGTACATCAGAGGAATCATGCAGGAAAGATCTAGGTCTTAAAAAATAAAGTCCCAAAAACGAAACCTCACCTTATGACAAAACGCCATGGCTGATATGAAATACATCTTTTCACTCCACAGGGACCACATCAAATGCGCAGCCATGCCAAAAAGTTTGTTCACTTTCAGCATTCTTTTTACCTCGGTATCGATGTTCGAAGCATCGAAGCAACCTTCTATCACTAATTGCTCGAGATATGCCTTCATGAATTCAGTCTAAGATGAATATAAAAAAATTATCAATTACTTAAAACAGTTTTAATTACAAAGTAAAGAAACGTAATTGTGTAAATGTATAGTAAAATTATTTACTTGTGATTACCTCAAGTGAAGAAAAATATAATGATTTTAAGTCGTATGAATTGTAACTTAAACGTGTCGATTATTTTTGAATAAATGAAGTATGGTTGTGTGATTAATTTCGAGAAACAAACTACAGCAATCTCATTGGCATCACAGGCAGACAGACAACGAGAAGAAGAGGCCCTAGTACATACCTACAGATTATCAAGTTTAGCCCCTTCTTCATATTTAGAGAAATAGACACAAAGTACAACGTGCCGTGCACCCACTTGGAAACGCAACCGGCTGTTAATCAATTGAATATTTTACTACAAAGTTGGAGCTTTAAGGCCTATAGTGGTCTACAAAGTAGTCCACTTTATCACAGTTTTTGGTACAAACCTGAAGTTGGCACTTTAGAGGAACAACATCAAATATGACCTTCACTAGTCCTTTTAGCTATTTTCTATGTCTTAAATTTCTCCTCAATAACTTTTAATAGTTTGGCATCAGTATTTATTAAAACTTACTAAAACAAAAAGAAAAGTAATAGATGTCCAACTGATAACATTCCTTTTCTTAGTTCATGCTCAATGTTATTTTTATTTTTTTTTCTTAGTTCACGTGCTGAATATTAAAAAAAATATATTTTCGTTTGCGTGTGGCTAGAAATTTAAAAAAAAAAAACGCATTTATAATACATTAAATTGCATCAAAAATTTTTAATCTTATATCTTTGATTAATAGATTCTTTGAAATTTATTATCTCTTTTGCTCGAATACCGAAAGTTTCACAATTTTTTTTCGATAAATATTTCTACATATTACTATAATATTATGTCTTGAATATAAAAAATGCATTTTTTGGTTCCGTCAATTCATTTTCAATTGCATTTTTATGTTTTTATGGTTCATTATTATTTTCTTTTAATTTGGTAATCAATAAGGTTTTGATTTTCCAATAAGTTTTATAAAGTGTAAACATTATTATTTACATTTTACTAAACCCATTACATAGATTTTTTAAAAATATTTTGACACTCCGTACTGGATAGCCTAATGTCCGAAAGTTGTAAAACATTTTATCATCCATCGAAAAGTTGCTTTCTGAGAGGGCTTTTCATACACATCTCTGTCTATAAAAAGCCCTCTCAGAAAGCAACTTAGAAAGCACACGTGTCGCAAGAAAGAAAACTCGGAAAACTCCTAAGCACGCACCCGACAGATGATAATCCATTTCCCATTGAAAGTAATGACTGCATATTTTATAAGCAATATTTGAAATAAGAAATGCTATTTGAACATTGTGCCATGATGTTTGTTTTTTGCACTCCATATTTGTTACTTTTAATATGTTTCAGACTGAGATTAATGGAACAGCTTTTTTACCCAGTTTAATGCCGATACTTATTTTTAATGCATAGACGGAAAGCATTTATTATATTCATTGTTCTTTTGAAAGGTTGCAAAATTTCTCATCAAAAATTCCCATGATCCCTTTCTAATTATTTAAAGTTTTGATTTGTGTTGAGACTTTTCTTTTCAAAATATCTAATTTGTTTTATTTCTTTACCATTTTAAAAATAAAATGTGAAATATAACTGATCAATCAAAATACAATTATATTTTTGCTTATAAATTAACTTCATTATGAAGTGCAATTAAATTGCACCTGGGAGGAATACTGTTTAAACTTGAATTCTAAATGGCGCATACATTTTTATCAAAACAAGTGTATAATATTACCTCAACATATTAAAGAAAGAAATATAAAGTTGCTTTAGAAAATAAATCACAAAAAGGGTAAATTTTAAATTGCCTTTTATGTTAAAAATGGATATTTTACACATTTTATTTTCAATACATAAATGCTTAATTTATAATTTCGCAATTTAATATAACTAAAATTTTAAACAACAAATTTATGCAAGAAATGCAATTTGTAATCAGCTTATCATGTTAATAAATTAATTTTAAATGGAGCGAAAATATTAATATATTCGATACGAAATTTTCTTACTCATTTAAAAGCAAAACTTTCTTAATTGAACTAATATTCTCAATGCTTAATTAATTTATGAATAAGTTTTCACTCGAATTAGTTTTTGCGAATTAGTTTACGAATTAGTTTTAGAAAAATATAAAACTATTTATTAGTTTAAAATATTATCAAATTTATGAAATGATATAAATTGATAAACTAGTATATGTGAAAATTTTAGCTTATTTATAAAAATAGTTGTTGAAAGTTTTATATGTTTAGAATTTAAATATTTATTTCATGTAAAAGCAGCTTAAGATTTATAACTCTGACTAAGAAAATTTTATTTTCTTTATCATTTAAGGATTTTATGATATTTTACTGAAGCGATTTAGACTTATACTCCACATAATGAAAGTGTAAGTATTCTAGTAATACACATTACATTCAAGAGCCAAAACATTATTATTTCCTGCCTAGATTGACATTGAACCCATCTAGATGTTGTGGGGGACATATAATTCAGTGGAAACGATTTATAATTTACTTCTAAGAGTGTGAAGCATCATTCTAGTGATTGGATGTTTATTTCACGGAAAAGTCTGTAAATCTAAGCGTCTTTAACAGAAGGTAGATTGAGTGGAGGCCCGAAGAAACAAAACGAACAACTCCTAAACTGTATGGTTCCTCGGTGGTTCACGTGCTGTCTCTATGCCTAATGGAGAAATGGCGGTGAGACGAGTAGCAGACCCTACAGTATTTAATGGTACAAAACTTTGCAGCTGACCCTCAGTTAACCACCGAATACAATGGGAATCGTAGTAGAAGTGTTTATGATGTCATACACAATGGTATTTGCTATTGTACATCGTGATATATATACGTAAAGCATG
This sequence comes from Latrodectus elegans, assembly GCA_030067965.1. Taxonomy (NCBI): domain Eukaryota; kingdom Metazoa; phylum Arthropoda; class Arachnida; order Araneae; family Theridiidae; genus Latrodectus; species Latrodectus elegans. The sequence goes on from CM057813.1 coordinate 85,467,216, forward strand.
ATTAGAAATATATGCATAAATTGAAATAAATACCAGAATAAATACAAAAAAATATATGCTCAGCAATACACTCAGCGTGAAAGCAGATGAACTAGAAATATCAAAATATTATTAATCGTAATTTTTTTTTTAAAATTAATCAAATGCCAAAAGAAGAAGAATAAAGGGAAAAGTCAAAAGATAGTAAGCAGATGGAACATATATTCAATACATAGTTTAAGGACAGAGTACAAGGAAAATGAATCAAAATACTAATATGGCCAGTATCTTCAAAGGGTGTCGACCACAAAGTACAACTTTTCTGCAGTGACTCCAGATTAAAGTCTTCATGATGGCACTACTTATTAATTAGTTGGGTTGGTTGTATTATATTATAAGTAATTTATATATGTGTCTCTCATGTCTATTTATACATGTCTATTTGTTCTTGAGCTGATGCATTCTATATAAATGAATGCTTATTAGTGATTACCAGGTTATTAAAAGCTTGTTAAAAATCAATAAAATTTTATATTTTTAATTTTTGTTATTTTTATACTTTAAATGTTACTCATACCGATGCAAAATATGTTTAACATTCTATTTATAACTTTTTTTTTTTATCTCTCTTTCCATTTTAAATTATTGAATTGGAGAAGAATTCAAGAAAATGCGATAGAAAATGTAAATTGTAAATTCTGTAAGTCTCTTGTATATTTTTATCCTGATGTGTTTATTTTTATACTGCATTTTAAAATGTAAAAGCTAAAAGTAGTTTGGTGTAAATAGCTTGATTAGAGGAGTTCTATAGCGCTCTCTAGAAACGTCCATTGGCTGCTCTTTATTTTGGAAATACACTGGTTCTATGAGAAACACGCCAAATTGGCCAGATAGCATCAAGATGGCACTGTTTCTAAAAACTTAATTTTTGGCGCCAAATTTGGCGATATATCGTCAAAATGTTTGCCAATTCGATGACCTTTGGACTTTCGGGATACCTCCAGAACGGTACAGAATGTTCTGGTCTGGAAGCTCTCCGGATGCTATATATAAGTTTATATATAGCATCCGGAGAGCTTCCAGACCAGTAATATATAAAGTTATATATAAAGTTTTCCAACTGATCTGGGTAGTTGATATCAGTTTCTCTTAGTACACGGACTTGAAGTTGAGGGAGAAAGCTATTTCTTCTGTATTGAAATAGTGTGAACTTTTTTGTATTCTGACTTGATTGAGTTATGAATTGAGTAACACTGCAAATTACAGTATTTTTGTGGCATTTAGTTATTAAATCTAATTTAATTTCGTTAAATTATGTGATTCTTGATCTACGAATCCCGAGTACGCAACAAAATGTCTTATTGAAAATTATTTAAAATATTGAACTATCTATGTATATTCAAAATAACGCGAATTGAATATAAAACTAATATTCGATTCGCTTTAAAATAAATAGCACTTATACACATAGGTTGATAAAAAGGGACATAAGAATTTAACTGTCATTGAACTATTATTATTCAAATATCTTTTACTTCCTTAGGTATTTTTTAAAAATAAATTTTAATCATATCAAACAAAAGTGGGAATTAAAGTACTGTATCCATTTAAAAATCATAATATTTATTTATGAATGTCTAACTTTGAGAATGAAGCTTAATCATATTGATTAAAAAACATTTAATGTGATTATAATTAGTGAAAATAAACCGTTATAAGCTGAACAGAAAAGTTTCATAATTGCGAGGCATATTGGTAGTACCTTCACTTGTTATTTCGCTTTAAAGACATCATAGATCACTTAAACGTCTTCTATTTTAGATGGTGTTGATTTTGATAGTTACTTTGATAATCGCCTTTTTTCTCATTCTGCTATGGTCTAATGGATATCAAATTTTCCTGACGCTGGAATCTCCATTATTATTCTCATTTATTATCATCATTTAATTAGCCCATCCCATCAATTTATACGTGGAGCAATTGTATCCTTTGACCAACTCACCTCATTCAGTCTGATAGCATAACTTTTAGACACAGACTTAGGCTTTTAATGAATGGAGATCTTTGATTGGGCCATTGTTGTAGTCGACATAATACAGAAAATTCTATTGGAATATTTAAATCATCAGATTGTAAATTAATTCTTATAACTCTGCTGAATTTAAAGTTCGAAGATTTTATACATTAGTTGAACGTTAAATTAAAATATTTTAAATGATTGGTTGAAGCTTTTTTTCTCATTACATTTAATTGAAAACGGAGAACTCCTTTTTAGAAGTCATTTTCCTTTAGTACCATTTAAATTCTATCAATTATGTACTTTAAATAACGAGTTGAGTCACATAATGAATATTGATTACAGAAAATACCTTGATCAGAACCGTCGAAGTGCATAGAACGGTAGATAAGTTTTTCACTTACAAGTAATTGATATTTAATTCTTGAACTCGATTACAAACTAGAATAACATAAATAAAAGGCTTTGTTCTTAAATTTTTGGGCATTAATTGATTTTAACTACTCATGATTTTGCAATTGCGAAGTATGAATCTGATTTTATGTAAGATTAATCAAACGCAGGATGGAATAATTTGATAGTTTCCAAAAAGTATCATGATTAACTCATATTAAATCCAAAAACTCCAAAAAGTATCATGATTAACTCATGTTAAATCCAAAAATTCGAAAAAGTATCATGATTAACTCATGTTAAATCCCAAAACTCCAAAAAGTATCATGATTAATTTAATTATTATTTAGTAAATTTCATACTCATAAAAAGTAATAAATATGTAAATTGCCCATATGAAAAAAATTGTTAGATATTTCTTTACGTAATTGCAAAAAGACTTTAAGAAACATTAATTAAAGCAATGTAAATTTTCATTCTCAAAAATGTATAATTTTTATATTTAAAAACAGGTTTTGCTTACTAAAATTTGCGCACAAAAATAAAGTGTCCTTATAATAGAAATTTATATTGATAGTTTCATGTGAGCATTTTGCAAAAAAAATCAAGATTTTCGTTGAAATTAACAAATAAGCACAAATAACGAATAATTAAAGAGCTTTTGTTTCTCTCGTCAATGTCATACTTCTCATAAATTTCATCAGTTCTAATTTTATTGCTAAGAAAAATAATTGATTTTTTGTTGATTTCAATACATTTATTTATGTAATAAATTTATTTATGCACATTTATTTTTGCGATTAAATAGTCTAATACAAATTTTACAAAATAAATAAATGTAATACATAAAATTGTCATTAATAAATATAAACAATAAAAAATTACATTTTATATTCAGAATTAACTTATACTCGACTTCTTAATTCGATTAAGGAAGAAATTTTAAAATGTTTCAATTGTATGAATCGAAGTACTGGTTTAGTTCTTCGAATAATAAATCACTTTTGATATTTGTATTCATGTAAATCTCTTTCAATCCTAAAATTTGTTTCGGGAAATAGTTGTTGAGATATTTTGCTGCTCAGTATCGTTTTCAGAAATGCTTATCTTTGCTCTGAATACGAATCACGATCTTCTTATTTAATTTCAAATATTAGTTATAAAACAGATGTTAAATTTTTGTCTGGTTTTTATGAATTTTAATTAGAAATTATTAATCGCAATCATATACAATGGTCGTAATAAAGAAAGTATATTGCAATTTAAAACTTGAATTTTATTCTTTGCATAATGATATAAATTACTTACTTTTTCTTCCTTTGTTGGAAACTTGTTGTATGCGGTTGTAAAATGTGGAGGATCTGGCGTGTTATAATCAAATACCCATTCACAGAAATGATTTGCAATATCAAAGTCCCTGTAAAGATTCAATGAAAAAATAATTTAAATCGATTTGCGACTTTCCATATTTTTATATACGTGAAAAAATATTTATTCATCACAAACAATTCCTCCTGAAATGAAAGTCATGAAAAATAAAGTTAAGCAATATTTTAGATAAAATTTTAAGAAATGATTGCCTGTAAAAAATAAAATCTTGATAATTAAACGATAAATCAAGAGTAGAAAAAGACAAAAAAATCTGAAATATATTGAATTGATGATTAAAAATGCTTTAACGATTCAGAAAACTGATATTTTATTATAAAATATTTTCTATTTAAAACTTTACTAGAAAACCCTTTGTTATTATATTGAAGGGTTTAAGAACAAATTGTTGCTATTTTTTTAAAAATAATATCAAATAGTTTGTTTTCGCTATCTGTGTAATTTTAAAATATTTTAGACTTTTAAATACTTGTTAATAATCAAAAATTAAATTTCTGTAAACCTTTCAAATGTTTATACTAATTTGTTAAAAAATATGTCCTTCATGCTTATTTCATATATTAAACAAACACTTTGTTTACACAAATATTTTCATAAATTAAAATTATTTTTCCTTTGAAGAGGTTAACAAGAAAGCTGTGAATTTAGCTTAGGAATCTATCGATTTCTGAAATATAACAAAAAATAGATTCTCAAAGGATTTTTATATTGAGCACAGTATAAAATTACAAAAAGTATGAATTTCATTTCATTAAAGTTATTTTTTAAACAATGCAATTGCTTAGTAAATATCTTCAGTATAGGTGAAATTCTTATAAAAATTAAACTTGTGATGTATCAGCCAGTTTTTTTCATTTCTTAATAAGATATTTTCCCACGATCAATATTTATTTTTCCCAACCTTGTGTATCCAAATATTTTTTATAGCAGTATTCTAAAATTTTCCCATACATCTTTTAACGAAGTGATTTTGAATATCGTAAGTGATAAATTGACCAATTTTTCATCGTTCTTGAGATATCGTGTGACGATTGACATCCCGTTGCAAAAGGACAAAAAGTTTACTTTTTTGTCGTTAAAAAAATATTGATTGATGTCTTCCAAAACTGCAATCTACTTTTCATGATATCACAATCATTTTTTCTCGAAAATTTATTATTATTTTATAAAGAAAATCAAAACCTCCCACGCTACTCTCTAGTAAATTCTATACTTGATAAAAAAATATCTTCTTGAAAACTACTACTTAAAAAATATTTGTGCAGAAAGCTCAGTTTGAAAAAAAATATTTACTTTTTTTAAACAAGAATAAAGAAAATAAGGACTTGTTTGTCAGTCTGACTTTTTTAACGCTTAAAAGTGTTAAAATTAATTTCAGTATATCATATAATTTCTTAAAAAACATCTAAGGATTTCAATAATCATTTAAATTCCTTTGATTATACAACCGCAGATTTTGAAGGAATTGAAAAATTCGTATGATATATTAAGCATCTTGAAAAATTAATTTAGACATTGACTTTTGACTTTCTAATGTTCAAATTAGTTTATTGGTAACAATTTAGTGAAATAGATGTTGAGACATGTGCTAAAAATTTGAAATTGTACATTTTAATCAAATGAATGTTTCAGGTCAAGAAATTCACCAAAAGGAAATTCAAGTTATTTTTTGTCGATTAATGCTTCCTTCAAGAACTTGAATTTTTTTAAACATTACGACGGCATTTTTTATTCATATTTAAGTATCTTAAACTTTAAAATTATTTCATTTATAGTGTAATTTTAAGGTTTGAAAGCTATTCACATAAGAGCACAGATAAATATAATATAAAAACACTTTATACGTAATGAATGTAAGAATGAAATATATATATATATATATATATATATATATATATATATATATATATATATATATATATATATATATATATATATATAATTAAATCCTGTATTAAGATTTAATATGAACTATGATTTAATTAAATCAAAATTATACTTTATTTTGCTTGAGTTTAATATTAAAATTTCTTTACAATTTATAGAAAATATTTTGTACTTCTCCATTCATTCATTTATTATTATAAGTTTCTAATGCGAGTGAAAATTAAAGAGAAAATAACAATTTATAATGCTAAAAATAAATTATTATAAAAATAAGGAAATTAAATGAGCAAAAGTTAGCAATTTAAAAAGTTTACTACAATAAAGTACTATAAATTATTATTAAATTTTAGAAAGTTTGCTTATACTAAATTTTCTGTTTTTTGTAGCAAATCGATTGTTTAAATATAAAGACCAATGCTAATGCAATAGCATAGAATAAGAAAAATACAATCGATGTTATATTTCATAACTCGATACATATGTTTAATTTACTTTTATAATCATTACAAAAATATATCTACAATATGTATGAAATAATTGTTTTTATTTTCAACTCAAAAATAAAGCTTAAAAAATAAATAATTATGTTTTTAAAATAATAATAATTTTTCTTTGTTTCACATTTTGAGTGGATTAGAATCACATTAACGCTTCACCTATAGTTGTATCCTCCGAATTCAAAATCAATAAAAATCAGACTTGGTTCTTCTTTATTCAAAGAATCTTTACGTAAGAGTATATTGCCTAAAAGACAAGCAAAAATTATTATTTGCAGTTAAAAACAAAAGGAGAGCAATAAAATTTTACTTTGTAATAAAATTTTAAAATTTTAATAAATATTTTAATTTAAAAATTTTAAATTTTTATAAAAAAATTAAAGAAATTATTTATATAAGCTAACTATTGATATTTTTTCCTTATCTTTAAATCACAGTAGGAATATAATAATTTACCTCCTTGAAGATCATTATGACAAAATACTAGAGGTGAATTTGTTTTTGCCATTTCTTCTCTAAAAGAAAAAAACGGAGACAATTTTTATAGTACTTATTTTAATAAGACTGATTTTTATGATAAAATATAAATATTGCCAGAGATTTATATCAATTCCCCCTGAATATGTTTCTTTATTTCTTTACAAATTTGTATACTGTACATAATAAGTTTATCGAGTCACTTATTTATTAAATAAAAATTATGAAAAGGAAATTTTTTAAAAAAATTCTTAAATTGCATGCATTGGAATTAAATTAAAAAAAAACAACTAGGATATAAATTTTTCATTTATTGCAGTTAAAATTTGCAATACATAAATTTTAGTTAGAGGCTCATTACTTTTTTACTACACACATTTTTCTGAATTAATGTAGAAATATAACATTTCATTTTCTATCATTTACTTGTGATTGATTAAAAAAATCTAGAGTATCCATTAATGTTTTAAGAAATACTATAGATTATAAGGAGTTCAGGAAAATGTATCATTACTTTAGTAGAGACTTTGGAGCTTGAATATATTACTTGAACGAAAAGTATTTTAATTATGAAGTGTTCGTTTCATTCAGATGCAGATTAATTTCTATATAGCTTTTTAATATTATAGAATATTACTCCGTTCCCAATAGTTTTCAATCATTTATTCAATTGCAAAATATTCAATTTTAAAAATTTTAGTAATACCTCTTTAAAGATTTATTGATATTATTATTTTTCTTTAAATTGAATCGAATGAATTCAATCAATATCAGTTATTTGTCAATATTTTTTCAGTTTTTTTCATGAAAATCATTTTTATATTTCAATCCAATCAATAACTTTTTCTAAATTGAGTAATTTTAGACAAATTCCACAGTCAATATCAGCAATAACAGATTTCTTGCTTCGACTGTTGAACTTGTTATATTCATTTTGTCGCCTGATGTTTAACAAAACCAACTTTGTTTCATTGAATGTCTGTAGTGAGATATTAAAGATTAAATTATTTATAGCAGCAGGATAGATGATAAAATGGAATAATAATTGCTGTTTAACAAGCACCTTTCAATTCAAATTTTTTATTGTTATCAGTGTTTAGAATTCTATTTTAAATATTTCAGCGATATCGCTTTACAGATGAATGTCTGTAGTGAGATATTAAAGATTAAATTATTTATAGCAGCAGGATAGATGATAAAATGGAATAATAATTGCTGTTTAACAAGCACCTTTCAATTCAAATTTGCTGTTATTTGAAGAATTTTTCTAAATTTTTTTGTCCTCTTCTAAATTTTATTTTTAACCAATTTATGTTTTCTTATCATAAAAGAAAAACAACCACTTTATATGTCAATTGGTACAATTTGAAGTTTTTTCAGTTCCCTTAACTTTTATATTCTTTCTAAAGCAATAAACTTACTAAAGCCTTTTTCTGCTTAAAAGATAAACTTTAAATGAATTATAGTAATGCTACAAAACACATTAATATAAGTAAAGAAGTATTATTTGGCGCTTTTAACTCTAAGCATACTTTTCTTAATCATTCCAAGAATTTTTGTAAATCTAACATATGAAAGGACTCCCGTTTTTAGAGGTAAGACCTAGCTCTTCGGAGCATAGGATCTTGTGTTCAATCCCAGGCACTGTTGAACAACGGGAGATGAATTTTGCGCATCTGATTTCTGCATGCACGTTTGTTGGGTTGGGTTCTTGGGAGTTTTTTCTTCAACTGAGATAAAAGAAAACGGCCTACTATCAACTGAGGTGAGACGAATAGTAATGTGGATTATATGTTTGCTTCGACTGCTGTGCGGTTTACTCCGTGGTGACATACCTAATTCGGGATTATCGTGGCCTATTGATTGAGTCAAAGTGACAGATCCCGGAACTGATACTAGCCACTGTTTAAAAATGAAAGATGTGTGTTGTACTTTTGTCTTCCCATTTATTAAAATTGGGGCTTAGAAGCTGTCGATTTTCCTGCTTATTATTTGAGAAAAATTTTTCCATAAAGGCAATTTATGTGGAAGACTTAAAAATGCCCTCTACCGTTTAGCTGTCTACTGCGCAATAAAAGCAAAATGCAAAAAATATTTGATAAATCATTAACACCTGCTGTGATAATCTAAGTGATTAATGCATACTGTAATTTTTAGTTAAGACTGGTTATTTCTTTTTTCCAAAACTCAAATTTGAAGTAAAAGGCCTCAGTTTCAAAATTATCGAAATGATACTACCACGAGCGAAAGCCATCTTTTAAATTTTGAAAGTACTTTTCTATAGTTCTCCAATGGTTCTATGAATGTTTAAAAGTGTACGTAAAAAGCGAAGAGTCATATTTATAAAAATTTGATAAAATACGTTAAAATAATTTTTTCATTTGAAAAGATTATTTTAACACTTTAGTAACTTTAAGAAGATTTGAAAAAATAGCCCCCCTCTTTACATTTAAAAAGATTATTTTATATAAAAATATTATTTTAAAAACGCATTTTATCAAATTAGGAGCAGTAAGCTTTTAGAAACTAAGATATGTCCCATTTAAATGATAGTCTAATTTTTTTAAAGCTTACTGCTCTCAACAGACTTTCAGGAGTTGAGTTTACAAAATTTTGTGCTGTTGATTTTCTGTAACAAAATATCTTAAAAGTTGCTTACTTGCCAAAATTGGTTAACTCCACTTTTTGAATTCTATTAAATTTCAATTTTAAAGTTATAAATAAAATATAACTATATATTCAAAGCAAGTTTCACTTACAATAACAATTAATACTATAGAGACAATATGTAAATAGGATAAAAATCGCTAATTAAAAAAAATATGCTTTATCATTTTCCCCATCTTCTTATTTTTATGGAATTAATGGATTTGGCAAAAGCAGTCAACTAATTAAAGGTAATAATATTCTTGCAAAAAACTTTTAAATTATAAACTGAAGGCATGTGTTTAAAAATCGTCTTAAATTGGAAGGAAATAATTTATCATACATAGCACCAGTTTTCAATTTTATAATCTTTCTATTTTTTGTTATTAAAATTAAAAATCTAATACAAAAAAAATTGAATGTTTCTCACATCAGTATGAACTGAAATTGGCTATTTTTATATTTCCGTAACTTAATTTTCTTCATTTAAAAATGATATTTTGATACCTAATAATAGTGATATATGGCAAGTCATACATTATTTGAGAATGTAAAATTTGTAATTAAAATACGAAGAAAAAATTAAAAAATTTTTCAATATTAAAGATTACATGTTAAGTTAATCTTAAATAAATGTATACAAATTTTAAATCTACATAATTTTACTCGACAATATGATTTATTAATATTGTAAGAGCTTTTTAATATTGTAAGTTTTGTGCATTTCATTATAAATGAGGCATTCAGTAAGCAATTTTCTTATTAAATTTCTTAATTATTCTAGAAGAAAATAATCAAAGTTAATTAGAGATGACAATTATATTGATAAATTAAAATATAGGTAACATCATTGACCATTATTTAACGTCATTGACCATTAAGTATAATTTCAGTGATAGACTTCAATTTATTTTTTGCATCAGAGCATACTTGTAAACTATAAAAAACTACTTTTGACCAATTCAGTTTTTTTATTAACAAAGGATTTGAGTTATTTCATATTTATTTCACATGATAAGGGTAAATATAAATAAAATTTTAAATCAACTTATATAAATTTTTTTAACTATATAAATTTACTCATCACCCATATAATTTTAAACCTACATTTTTTGACGTTTGTTAAAAATTCATTTCTATTACAACAGCAGTGAAATTTTAAGTTTTATCAGTCAACTAATCTTATCATGTTTGAGATCTATTTCCGAAGAGACAGGATTAAATTAGTTTCCAAAGCTTAGATATGAAAGTTACAAAAATAACTTTCGACAAACTATTCTAAAAGGAAGGAATGATTTCGAAACAAGTTTTGACAGAAGTGACGATTTTCATTTTGTTTATTCGTGCTCATTTATTAAGCTTGCATAAGTGTTCCCTTCCTAAATTTAGAAAGAAGTCACCTTTAATTAAATATTTATGACGTAGGAGTTAAATAATGACATATTTTAATCTACTTTTTCCAGATTTTATGGGTATAAGTTTATATAAATTATACATCTTTAAATGAAGTATAATGAAATGTTAAAATAAAAATGTTTTTGAAAATGACCTTTATTTTTAACTTTTATCAGAGAAAGATTAATAAGTTTCTAGAATTGTTTTATGTAGACAATGGTTAAAAGTAAATAATATTTTCTAGTATTCATTACTACATATAAAATTTGAAGTCAATTTGTAAATATATAAAATGTGATTACATGTGAACTAATTTTTGATAATATTATGAAATTTATATTAGAAATAAAAGAAATGCATGAAATATAACAATAAACAATTTTATTTACTTTTTTCATTTCATATTAATAAAAAAATCAGTAGTTTATTTTCTGAAAATTTTTTAAAAGGGAATTTGTAAAAATTGTTGAAATTTGATGCAAAATTATTTTTTTTCTAACTTTTGTAAAATTTCAAATTGACATCAAATAGCAAATTAGGAATTTAAAGAAATTGAGATTTAAATGCAATATTTAAAAAGGAACATGATTGAATTCTCTTTTTGAAGGAAAATATTTAGGATAAATTTTACTGAAGTCTTGTAAAAATGTGTGAATTAATATTTACGACTGTATTTAAATGTATCAGTGTAGAAATTTGATTAAATATCAAATAAGTGAACTCGATATTTTTTTTATTTCATTCTATTTTGTTTTCTACTGAAATTCTAGCAAGTTTAGAATATACATATATGGATTGATTTAATTAAAAATTGTGCACATATAATCAATAATTATTATTTAGAAATTTATTAAATGTAAAGCCGTAATTTACAAATGATGAATCATATATAACATGACTCACCATAAACTATTTCTACAAATTATATATTGTGCTATCTTTAAAAGTATTTTAATCGTAAATTATATGTTTACACATTAAATATTTTATTTAAAAATTACATCATTTGTATGATATTTTATTTTTAGAAGTTCTTATTGTGTCTGATGATGAGATAAAATTTGTTACAACGATACGCAATCATTATAATCTAAATTTTGTAAAATTAGATTACCAAACACAGATTAACGATTATGCATCCTTGTAATTCTAATAGCTTACATTTTTGTGAAATTTATTACTAATCCATTAAGGATGAAGTATAAAAAATATGAATAATGAATCAATTAAGATTTTTATTGTCTATTGTAGTTCTTTTCCTGAGAATTTTATTTTACTTGAAAATATTTTTCATCGTTATTTTTTATCGTTATCAATATTTTTTATCGTTATGTAATACATAATATGTATTACATAACGATAATAGTGAATAGATGAGTAATATTTCTTTCTTTTTTTTTAAGTCTTGAAGAATTAAGGAATAATTCACATGTGATCACAGAAAATGAGAGCAACACCCACACTAATACTCTCTTCTAATATGTCATGTTACATCAACAGAAGAGAATAAGATGATGCAATTTAATATATTTAGGATCAGCCATCAGATAGTCTTTAACTGATAAAATATAAATAACATGGTTTAAGTTTATGTCAAGCATGCTTTTATCAATCGAGCTTCAAAAACTCAGAAAAATTGTGGCAGTATGCTGATTATAAAATTATCAATTAAACTGAAAATACGTAAGAGCAATGAGCTGTAAAAAACATTTAATACCGAATTATTCACTTAAAGTATATTTTTTTACTAACAATTGTTTAATAGATTTTTTTGTTCCATATAAATGACCTAAACTATGTTTTATGTATATCAGTTTGATTACATAAAAATTTAATCAATCTCACTTAAAAATAATGAAAAATAATTTATACATAGAATAATAGAAATTTTGTGTTGGATTTAAAAGAAAATGTTATAAAAATACTGCAACATGAGAAATTAAATTTTGATATTATGGGATTTAATTTTTCCTTATTACACGAGAGTTGTGAGAGTTATATTTTGGCTCTTATAACAAATACAAAAATCATATAATTTTCATAAAATTAATTACTTTTCTGTTTATTCTCAGTTTGTGATATCATAATTTCTTTTCAAGTCGCAGTTTGAATTAGTACAACTTATTCTGATTTTTATTTGATTATAAAACAATTTATTTCTAATGTGATAAATTGAATGTAATATTTTTACATATTTTATACCTTGAAGAAAATGTATTTAAGTTTTTTTTATATATTGCTTATAGTTTCATAACAGTTTTTATACTTCAAAAACACTCAATTTTTTTTGTTGTGCTAGCTAGGCTGACAATATGGGGTGCGCTGCTCCACTTTTTCATACTGAACCATATTTGGCGTGGAGTACCACTGCTTCAGTGACCACATGCCATAGAGACCCGTTTATAGGGTAGGCAACCATTCACACCTCATTCATACACAGAAAGGACAAAGACAGGATAAATAGAGAGAGAAAGTACATCCATGCCCGAAACGGGATTCGAACCCAGGACCTCCCTATCCGCAGTCAGGCACTCTGATCACTAGACAGGGCGGTTGGCAAAAAAAGCTCAATTAAAAGAGAAAAGTAAATTTCAACTTACACTATCCAATCCAAATTTTCTCTGTAGAAATTCGCCAAAAGAAAACGCTCATTAGACTTTTGAATACTGTCATACTCAATATCTTTTATCCATCTGTAAAGAAATAGATATATGTTGTATTGACTAGTCACATGAAATTAATATACATGTTATCTGACAGTTCAAGTTATTTTCAAACATAAAATAATTGAAACTATTTGCAAAAAATATTGCTAGAAACAGAATGTTATTTATTTCTATAAATAAATATTTGAATTGAAATTATTTAAATATTAAGTACAATTAAAGATGGTGCCATTATAATTTAATAAATATATCTAATTGTATATTTCAATAATCAAGTAATCATTTATAAAATGTGGGGCAGCAAAATATTAATTAGAATGATAATTTGGAATTTTAATATTAAAGTAATCAGAGTATACAATACATAGATTTCCTTATACATTTATAATTCTTGATGTTGCAAGATTACATTCGTTATTTTTGTTCACGCAATGTATTATATATTTGGGACTATAAACAATTATAGTATGTAAGAAGCATTGGAAATTCAATATAGAAACACAACTTTTATAGTAGAAAATCTTATGGAATACTAATGACTTGAGAGACAGGTAAATGACAAAATAGGTAGAATTTTCCTTGATGAAATTCAGTTTAGAGGATATATTTGTACACATGTATACATGCATGTATATTTATAAGTACGCAAAAATAATAGTTTTTACTCCTTTTCTGATATTATTTTCTAAAATTATATACATGTTATATCACATTGAAAAATACGATTTATATAAATGTTCCCGACTTTTTGTTTAATCAAAATCTTGATATGCATATTAATTAAGTTCTCTTACGTTAAACGTTATGATTAAAGAATTAGATTAAAGGTAGATTAAAGATTAAAGGTATCACATTCCAGATAGTGCGCATTCAATTAAAAATTTCGGTCATGGACGAATACTTACCCCAGCTGCTCTTTACATAGTTTTATGTCAATGTGATTGTCAATAATTGATTAATAAACTTTATTATTAATATCGAATAATTTAAAAAACAATAAAATAAAATTTAAATATCCTGTCTGCCTTTAATAAGAGTTAATTTAAAAGACAAATGAAATTAGAAATAATTTAATTTGGAAATCGTCTTCAGATGTTATAATATGACGATAATTTACTTAAATTATTCTATCGAAAACAAATCAAATTATTTTAGCGATTGTTACCTACCACAAATAAAAATTTCGGTTATTTCCTTCTATCTTAGATACTGAATTACTATCATCCACGTGTTTTTAGTACTATAATATATTAATTAAATTGGAAATAAATGTTTCTTAAAATATAAATTCGATTAACTAATAAATTAATATTTAGATTATTATGAAATACTATTTTGAAAAACATAATTAAGTTCAAGTTTAGGTAGGGTATATAGCTAATATTTAATTATTAATTTAAGGGATACCTAATACTTAATAAATTTAATTATAAGTGCTAATTATTCATACCAAATGGATGCTCATTGGACGCGCATCATTAAGTCTTTTAAAGGCGGTTTTTAGAACCATGGAACGTAACCAGATATTTTGTAAGAAAATATCTATATTATGAAGAAAGATGTATGCGAATGACAACCTGTTATGACGATTATTAATTTCTACTAACAAGAAATAAGGATCAATATTTTCGCAAAATTTAAGAAAAGATGGTTTGGCATTATATCATACAAAATAAGCAAATAATAAGTTCCAGAACAGTCATTCTTATGATTTTGTAAATCACAAAATATTTGTAGATATGTTCTAGATGAATTTAAGGTAATAAGCACTGTACAAAGTGAATCGCGATCTATTGGATTGTTCGGAAAGTAATTTAGTTTTTTCTATTTATTTATTTATTTTTTTTTGTGTGTGGAAATGAAAGACAGTTTTCGTATAATAAACAAATACTTCATAAAATTATATATTGGGCGTTCTGGTTTACAACACCTTTTGCCATCTTTCTGGTAGTAGCATAACTACACGCTCATAAAATTTTTGGTCTTTGCTGGCAAAAAATTGATAGAGGTGGTTTTTGACCTTCTCCTTTTAGGTGAAGGTTTTATCATCTAAAAAATTTTGGAATGACTGGAACAAATAATAATCGATGGTGCCATGTCTAGAGAATATAGTGGGTGTGGTATTGTATCCCATTCAAGCTGTAAAAGCTTTTGGCGAGTGACCAAATTTGTGTGAGGTCTCGCGTTGTCTTGGTGAAACACTACACCTTTCCTGTTGATTAGTTCTGGACTTTTCTGTTGAAGTACATCATCAGTTTGTCCAGCTGATGACAGTAGACTTCCGAATTAATCATTGTGTTATTCGGTAAAAACTCAAAAAATTTTGGTGGAATTCCTTTAAACTAAAACCAAACAAACAGCATCACATTTTTTTGATGAATATCGGCTTTGGAAATCGTTTCAGCCGGATCATCTTTTTTGCTCCATGATCTCTTGCGTTTGACGTTGTTGTATACAGCCCATTTTTCGTCTCCAGTGATGATGGCTTCAAAAACGGATAATTTTTGTGACGTTGCGGATCACAGACGTCAATGCGGCGACACAGATTTCTCTCGGTGAGAACATGGGGAACACATACATCGAGCTTTGAGGATAATACTAGGCCTTTCAAGTGGCCATAAGCTCTTGTTATTCGCCGGTTCGCATCAACTAATGCCTTTATCGCGTCTTTATCAGCTTCAACCATCCTTCCCGAACGTGGTGCATCTTCGACATCGAAATTGCCGGATCGAAACTTAGCGAACCAGTTCTGGCGTACTGTCAACACACCTTCTCCATACACATCCGTCAATTTCGTTCTGGCTTGAACAGCAGTTTTACCCTTTCTGTAGTAAAACAGTAAGATATGTCGAAAATGCTGCTTATCGCTATCCATATTTAAAAGGGCACCAACCAAAAACTACTGAGTAGAATTAGTTGGAAATTTTCACACACAAACCCTGCTCTATTTAAGCTCTCAAAGCATTTAATAATTATATGACTTAAGTGTGAAGTTAGATGCAATAAATACTATTAAATCCTCTGTCGGGAAAAGACGAAATTACTTTTCGAATAACCCAATACTACAAAATTTCAAAGGCACTATCGAATGGAGAAATGTTAATATAAAAAAAGTACACTAAAACTATTTACGTTGATTTCATATGCATACACAGATAAACATATGTATAACAAAAGGGAAGTACAATAAATGATAATATTGATAAGCATTATTACTCACTTTTTCATCTGAGTTCCAACGAAATCTGAAGTTTTCCTTAAAGGAGCTGTAAGTGCATGAATTTTGGCCATTTCTCTGGCTATTATCTTGGAATGCTTTCTAATCTCATCAGTATTTAGACTTTTTGACTAAATTATGAACAACAAATATCTTTTGAAAAATATTTTTTAAAAATAAATCATGTTATTTCTAAAATAATATAGATTTATCATATCGATATCGGAAACTTTAATATTTTTATAAAACTTAAATAAAATTCATTTTTGTAATATTGTTTTCCACTTTTTGAACAATTAACTGAAACACATTTTCTGTCCTTAAATCATGTATATCGGAGATTTTTATGATTTACATATGTGTCGAATCATAAAAATTTCCGATACTTCAAAAAGTGAACTAAGCTGATTGGCTTGAAATGTATTTCTGTTATTTGTTTAAGTAGTTTTTAAAATTTCAAGCAGTTATAAAATTTTAAAAGATAATAGTTTATATTATTTTGTTATATAATTTCGTAGTTATTATATCCAATAAAGAAATGAACGAGTTTTGTTTTAATTATTTAAAAAAAATTCAAGCTCTACTTGAAAAACTACTTATGCGAAATAGATATAATTTTATTTATAACATGGTTGTGTTGGAACCGTTGTTTACTTTTTCAATAAACTAAAACTAATGCGCTTTAATTGTTAGTAAATATAAAATTTTTGGACTTTTTAGTTTTATTTCTACTACAAATGTGCTATATTTCATTTAAGTAGTAAAGTTACATTTCTATGCATACGTAAATTTAGAGAATCAAGCACCTTCAAAAAAGGAAGAAAAACAAATAATATTGAAGATGTCGATAAAGAAATATTGAATATTTTAATATTAATAAGAGTAAAAAATATCATTTTAATCTTCTTCCTCAAATTAAATCCTGTTATTCTAAAACAAGGAAATCCATATTATATCGGCAAAGGAATGCAATTGTTTTCCTAAAATTTTATGGGGAAAAATTAAGATTTTTGCAAGTAATTGATATGAAACTGAAATTATAATTAACTTTTAGTCTTACGACAAATTTAATTTTCTTGTGTTTTGAGATAACTTTCCTGACAAGCTGAATTTGAATCCTAGTGAAAATATAAAACTCAAAGTGATAAAAAAAAAGTTATAATAAAATTAAACATGCATTCTATTTCTAATTTAGAAGAATCGAATTTAGTTAAATTTTTATTTCAATTTCATATCCTAAATGTATATATTTATTACTATAAATGATTTTCATTAGTATGTGTTGTAATTAGAAATTTCTCATTAATTTGAAAAGTACAAAAACTGCAACATTGAGAGTATTAATATTAAGGGAAAATTAAAATGTATTGAAAAACCATCCATATATAAATACTTAATTAAACATTTTGACAAAAATATAATAAAAACGCTGACAAGAGGTACTTATATTTAGAGGAATGACTGGACATGACTGCTTGTAGGACCATCTCTATAGAATTAGAGTAGTAGGACCATCTCTATAGAATTAGAGTGGTAGGACCATCTCTATAGAATTAGAGTGGTAGGACCATCTCTATAGAATTAGAGTGGTAGGACCATCTCTATAGAATTAGAGTGGTAGGACCATCTCTATAGAATTAGATTTCTCAATGTACTATGTGATTTTGTCAACCAATGATTTAATTGTACGGTACTTTCTCAATATGAGATCTTTATCAAGAGGTAGTGGAGAGCCCATGAACTAAGGCTTAAGTGCTAATATTCAGCATTTGTAAAATAAAATAAATAAAATTTATATGGATTATGCATTTTTATTGCGTTTCGATGCTTTCATTTAGTTTATTGGTTATGAGGGTGTTTACTGTATTACTCTCCCGATTCGATCTTTATACAAATTTATTTTATTCAATTTAATTAAAATTTATGCATTTTAACCACAACATATTGCCATAGCAATTTTTGTCAAAAAAGAAAATATAATCACTATTATGAAATTAAATTATAAAATCGTTAAAAAAATATCATCAAAGAAATTATTGCACAAGGTAATTGTGAGGTGTTCATGAAGAATTTGTATGTGTATACTCACAGGAATGAATTGTTCTAATCTTCCATTTGGAAACACACCATACAATTTCGGTCCTAATTGTCTTTCTGAAAGAAGGATGAAAATTATGGCTTCTAATACAATGACATGGCTTTCATCTTGAATGGGACCATATATTCGAAGTAAGACTTGTCTGGGTGTTTTAGGATCTTCAACTTCTACATTTTCCGGCAGGGAGCAGCAGTAAAGGGTGTTTGAAAGACCACCACTAAAAATATGAAAGATATTATTAATCTTTTGGATTTGGTAACTGAACTTAAATACTTGAGATTCAATGCAAACATTTTTAATTGTTTATTCGTATTAATGTGTTGATAATTTTTAAAATACTCACAATTTTTTATGAATGTCATTTTATATTTTACACCTTAAAATTGCGTCAATACTCTAAATTTAAATAATTTAATTTTTATACAATTTTGCATATTTAATATATTTTTTAATTACTAAGATGTTGGATACAGAAGCATTAAATTATTTTACAAGGAAAAACTACATTATTACTTGAATAATAATTTTTTGTTTGGTGTGCTTGATTTCTCTACATGAAGTTTAGTTAAGGTAGGGCAAACCATACGGTTTAAAATAAATTGAAAAATACTTCAATCATACAAGTTTAAGATTGGAATCAAACAAACAAAGGTAACTTATTTTTCATTGAATAAATATTATATTAATAATCACTTGCAAGATACAATATCCTTAAATTCAATCAAGCGTAATTAGTGGGAAATTTTAAAGAATAATGACAAGATATTTAGTCATTATTTGAAACTACTTAAGATATGTTTCATTAAGTTCTAAATAAAATTAATTATCAATTAAATGTAATGTAAATAATCAAAAAATTGAAAAGAATGCGCACATTAATTGATTTTTGCACAAATTAGTTATTGACATGATTGGACTATATTAGGTTTTATTTTTTACCATAAAATTTTATGCTTTGATCAATCTAATATCACAATAAAATAAGATATTTGTAAAATAAATTCTCGATAGTAAGAAATTTAACAAATTATTTTGAAGCATTAATCAACCAAAAAATAAAATGCAAGAACTCAAAAATTTAATTTTTGATATTTAATTCCGATTCCTGGGTGAATCATTTGTCAAGCTTATTATCCGAAAATTTTGAAAATATTTTCATCCAAGTAATCAAGCTGAGTGATTTAGTCTTGAAAGAAAATGAGTACTGATTATTCCAATGAAGAGGATGTTTTTTTTACTTTAAAAAGAAAAATTCTTGCAGGGATTTTTTTCTTGTAGTTACGTGAGTGTAAAAATATCAGTACTTAAAAGATGAAGTAAGTTTTATTGATAGTATTTTTATAATAAATTGAGCCATTAATAAATAATTTAAATATTTTACTACATAACTTTTACAAGTTATACTAAGTTCTAAAGAGAAATGCATTTTGAATTTTCAAATGGTTAAAAGAAGGATTCTTAACTATGTGCGGTACGAAAAGCTAAAAAAATCGTGAAATTAAGCGATGTGAACACACGAGAATACTATCACTGTAGTATTTCAGGTTGGCGAAATTATTTGTAATCGTACATGGGAAAAAAAAAACATTTGATTAATTTCTGTTAACTTACTATATCGATTCTTAAAAGTACGCTCGAAATTTTCTGATTTTTTAAAAATATCTTTTCTGATTACACTGATCTGATTATCTTTTCTGATTCTGTTAACTTTTATGATACACATTTCTAATATTTATAAGATAATGGAAGAAATATTTATCTGAACTTAGAGTTTTATTCTTTGCCATCCAAAGTTTGGTGAAATAACTAAAAATGCTTACCATATTTTAGAAACTTTTGATTCTAATTAATTCATAAAAATGATAATTTGAGAAACATTAAAGATTTATATTAAATTTTTAACATTAGGTTTAAAAATAAGCCTCTTTATGGCACGAATTTAACCACTTTTTTTGCTTACATTCTTTAAAAAAACATCTTTAACATCATTTGTAAATTTTTGTTGTAAAAACACTGCTATATCTTGTTATTATTTATATTATATTTGATCTATACTTTATATTAATTAGATATGATATATATATTCTTTGTTTTATATTGTATAGTACTTAAAACTTTTTTAAATAAGGTTAAAAAACTATCAATTATAGTATTTTACGCTTAAAATAAATATAAAAATGGAAATGATTTGGTAATTTGAAAAGCAAAGCTTATGCCACAATCCTTACTATTGGTGCGTGATATTTTTCCCATAAGGATCATCGTAACGTTTAATTTAAGCACGTAATTTTTTTTATTTAACATTAATTGATAGTCTAAAAGTAATTTGTAAGTATTATTAGTGTATATGTATTACATATTAGATTCATTAATTGAATATAAAATGTGTATTTCGGTTCTGTGCTAAATATTGTAGAGAACATATTTTACACAAAATTAGAGCCTTGGTATTTTTATCATGAAAAATAAGCAAACAAATGTAATCATGTGTATAAATATAATTATAAAAATATTAAAAAATAATCATTAAAATATGCAGAAACATAATCATAAAAAATAATCATGTGACTTTTAAAATATAGAAGAATTTTAAACCTAAATGCAAATAACTTTTAAATTTTTAATTACATTTAAAATTTAATCAAAAAATGTAAAAGTTATTTGCATGTTTTTCCATAAATTATAGTTTTGGGTGAATAAATAAAATTTAGGATTGCAATAATATTTAGAAAACGTGATTTTAAAAAAGTGTAAATTTATAGCTAATTTGTTTTTATATGATTTTACACTTCAATATACAGCAGTTGATCAGGTAAAAAATGTTTTATTTGCCTATTTAGTTTATGTTTCTTATTTTAGTACTTAAAGCATACTAAAGTTGTGAACTTTTTTTAATTAAAATATTATAGAAATATTAATAGTACATCTGTAATATCTCATAGCCTCAAAATTCCAGAAAAATTATCAATAAATGCATTAAAACTCCTTTATCAATAAGAACATTTATGAGCAGACTTTATGTCTTCATGTCAAAAAGACTTCATGTCTTTTTTTTTTTTAATGCAAATGTTTTTATATGAATAAATAATGTTTTTTATCCATATCATTATAATATAAAAATCGTAAGAGTATCTTAAATAATTTATAAAATATTTTTTATTTTTTATACATGTATAAAATATCTTATATCAAGTTGAAATCTCTCAAAATTTATTTTATTGTTTTTGATTTCTGATAATACTTTTGCTGAAAATTATGCTAACTAGATCCCATCTTGATGATAACTGACTTAAATGGAACCAATGGAAAAACTGATTTAAATCCCACCTAGAACTTGGAATCTTTGTACTCCTAGAAATCTTTTTAGCTGCAAATATGATTTTGACAATTCTAATTTAATGAAATTAGTTATATTCTGACAAAAAAAAGAAAGTAGAATCTCAAGATCCAGTCAACATCATCAAGTACTTTTAAGTATTGAACTAACACAATTTTCTATTTGCTGTTAAACTATTGAAATGATTTAGCTTATGCCAACAAATTAAGTATCAGTATTAGAAGAAATCAAAATATAAAATTTTAAAAATTCTCATAACTTAATAAAAGTTTTGTTTTTAAAGATTTTAAATTACACGGAATATTATACACGTTTAAAGTAACATTTTATTTTAAATTTCGTGGACTAGTGAAAAAAAAAGGAAAAAATTATTTGATTTATCAAGGGAAAAAGCAGTTAAAATCTACTTTTAACTTCTATATGAAAAGTATTTTCTTATTTCAAATACAACATAATTTAATCACAAAGTATGTGAAAACAATTTGGATTAGTACAATTCTCTTTATTTTGAAATGATGGTGCATTTCCATTTTTAATAGTCTTATATTTCAACTTTAAATATTTAGTTGTTAAAGTAATGCTTTCCTTTATATGTTTTTAACTGCATTATAGAGATAAATCAGTTTGTGTACTGTTTGTAGCATTAATCCTATTTCTAGAACCATTTGTGAGCATGACTGTCAAAAACCATAATAAATGGCAATTTATCACGCTTCTTTCCTTGCTTCCTTAATTGACAGTTTCCTGCTCAACGTGTGCATCTAATAAAATAAATTTGATAAAAAAATGCTTGGCTCAGCTTTTTAGATGAGAACTGCTGTAACATAATTAAAAGTGCTAAATATTCATCAGTTGCTTAGAAATATACAAATAAAAAAGAGTGAATAAAGATTAAACTTTAAAATGTTCAGATCGCTGTGTTACTCGTTTAAGTCAATGCGAGTTGACATTTATGCGAAATTGAGTGATACGATTAGGTATAGTCAATTAAATAGTTCAAAGTTTTAATTGACTATCAATTAAACAAGTAAAATATCAAAAAGTAAGATGTAAAGGTGTAACTAAGCAGGATAAAATTTACAGGTAATGAGGAAATACTTTAGTATTTGTATTCTAATAAAGCAAACCATGCAAAACAATTATGTAAAAATGTGAAATATTTAAGTGTGTTATCCATAATACATATTCTCATGTAAAAGGTAAGCACGGAATCGTAAAATTTGAAGAAATTGTCAAGTGCTGATTTGATTAAAAGACCTGGGTCAGGAAAGTTGTAAATATTCATTCACGAAACAAAAGGAAATATTTCATACAAAAAGAAAAATATTAATTTTTCATGAATCATGATGGTAGCGTTAGAGATATTAACAAAAATGTGTAAACTTAAATAAAAAAGACAATCTGAAAAGTTTGTGGTCACTTCTTTACGAAGCAAACCTTTTACTAAATTTGATTATCCCTTCTGATATTTTCAATCACCTGAATAAGTAATCTCCATTCTTTTATCCGAATATTTTCTAGATAGATGGAAACATATAAAGTTAAGAAATGTGTACGTATGTGTACGTACCAAAAGAATCTCAAAAACTTTTTGGATTAGGAAAATACAATGAGCACTCAATATGCGTAATCTACTCTTCAAGAGGTCATCGATAAAGACAGTGAAATGCGGATTATTAGCAATTAAAGTGAAAGCAATATCAAATTATCTGCATAAAATCTTAGAAAGGAGCTCTTGAATTTCTGCTAGATACCTAAAGTACCCATAATATACTCTTTTTGTAGATGTGCTGATCGACATGATAACATAAATGATCTTGAACAGCCCATGGTAGCACTATTTCAGAATACACAAATCTTTAGTGATCAGTCACAGTTCTGCGGACAATATATATACTCTTCGAATGAATGGAAAAGAATTGAGGGAAAATGATAATTGAATGTTTTACTTCCATGCATTCTGGCGCATCGAAATAAATTTAAAATTTTCCACTGATTCACTTAAAAGCTATTGAGAACATCCATCTGAATTCAAACCAGAATTTATTAATACTTATGTACAATTTTTATTCATCACAATACATAGGACTCAATGTTTGATATTTCTTGACTTGAAATCGTAGTTAAATGTTCCATATCATATCTGTATGTACGCTTCTGCAAGCAAATGGAAATCTTTGAAGAAAGCGAAGCTTTTCTAGAAATTAAATATGTATGTAGATACTCTTTGTGGCAGCATCCTCGAACATTATTTAAAATCAAATCATTAAAAATCCAAAGTCATAGAACTTAGTCATAGTCATAGTGAGCACGTAGACAGTGTTATTCAAATCAGTAGTAACTGAAATTGCCTCTCCTAATGTTGCATGCTTTAATACAATTAAATAAGGAAAGGTAAAGATTATGTTAATTTTCGATGTATTCTTCCAGGCATTATTAATTTTGCCGCAAAAGTGTAGCTTTTGTAGCTCTCCAAATCTAGTAGTCTACTATGCCTTAAGTATTTTCAATTGGCGAATAGTCTGGTGGCCTTTTTGATCCAGAAAAACTATTCCTTATCCGTATGTATTTTATAGAAAGGATATTCTTATAAAGTTTGGTATTATCTTGTGGGAAACTGACGCCTGTTTGGCTTTCCATGAAAGGTAGAGTCACCAGATGCAAGATATGACCAATGTATCATTCTGCTGGTTAAAGGTGTACGCAGGAAGACAAGGGCTGACTTGCTGTCTTAAGAAATAGTAGAACACTATAAAAACAAGAACAATGGTTGTATGTTACTGTAAATCAAATATTGTTACTGATGAATTCGGGTGATCTATACAGAAAAGCAATGGTCACATGGACCAATTGAGAAGTGAAATTTATCATTCAACATAAAGTGCTTATATGGATATGTGTTTATGTATGTGGTGCTGCGTCTTGTAATATTGAAATTACATGATGTTTAAATGTTTCCCTGCATCATTGTGATGACATAGGTTTCTGATGAAACCAAGAAATCATTTGGTAATTTTACTCATAATGCTTTGATAATCTTTTCTAAAATACTGGCATTTTTTTCATTATCCATGCTATCAAAGAAATATATAAGCTACTTGTTTACTTGGAAAGATTAATGTTGACTGTTCCTTTTATCTCTTCGAAGACAAAGAAGTCGCTATGTTAACCATGAAAATTCATGTGCAAAGCCATTTATCAATTTTTGTCTACGCTTTATAAAGCAATCAATATTCGTAAAAAAGTTTTTTAACTATCTTCAAGTTTTGTGAATGTTATTTTTATCCTCACATAAGCACACATACACAAGTATTTTTATGAATATAATTGTTATGCGTTTGATATATATGGCAGTATAAATTCAAAACTTATAATATGAAATTTATACAAGATTATGTGTAATTCACACATTTTTACTGATTAGTCGTTTTAGGATTTGAAGGATTTTATTATATCAATAATAAATTAACAAAAATAATTTTTAAAAAATTATCACATCGTGTGAAATATTAAATTAGTAATTTCATCAATAAAACTTCAAGTGAAATTTATTTTTAAAAAATAAATTCGCTCTATAATACACCCATGTCAATAAATTAAGGATAAATAGAATTACACAGAAATTGAAGTCTAAAATAAAAATTTCGCATGTAGAATTATCACACACATCTTGAAGAATAATACGCAAATTACAATAAACAACCAAATGATCCCGTTAGTATGTCACAATGACTAGAGTGTAAGAGAGGGGTAAATAAGAAATGGTTGCGAAGAAGTAAAATTGTTCACAAGCACTTTGAAAGCCTTTCAGTGCAATAACTGCATAGTTATAACACAAAGAAAACATTTGGATGATGTTTTACGTGTTAGAATTATCGACCATCTGGAATTTGGACGTACTCAGCTGGAAGTATCCGATGAACTTGGAATCGCCCAGAGTGTCATCTCCAGCCTCTGGGAAAGATTCCAAGGTAATGGTAATGTGAGTAGACTTTACAACACAGGTCGCTCCCTAGTTACAGCGCCGAATGTGGACCGGTAATTGGAAGTTACTGTCAAAAGAAAAAGACAGAGCACAACATCAGATCTGTCACGTCAGCTCTCTTCAGTTACCAGCATGACAATTTCAAGGCAGACAATGTACAGGCACTTAGAGCACATTGGTCTATATACTCGTAGGCCTGCCAGATGTATTCCACTTACCGCAACTCACTGTCGTAGGAGGTTAGCCTGGAGTAAAGAGTATGTATTGTAGAGACGCCACAACAGTGGTCTTGTGGGATGTTTTCCAATGAGTCCAGGTTTAGCTATCAGTCTGAATCTCACCAGACTTTCATATGGAGAGCTTTCAGTCTGAGTCTCACCTGATTATCATATGGAGTCTAGGTTTAGTTTTCAATCGGATTCTAGCCGGACTTTCATTTGGAAAGGTTTAGATACCCGTTACCACCAAGAGAACACCATTGAACGACATCGTTACGGTGGCGAGGGATTGCTCGTTTGGGGAGGAATTATTCTGGCTTCCAGAATCAACCTAGATGTTCAGAATGTAACCATGACAGGCCACATCTATCGGGATTGAAACGTGTACGTTTGTTTTGGGGCGCCATGGGTGCGGAATTTCTGTTTATGGATGACAACGCCCATCCTTACCGTGTAAACATTGTATACGAATGCCTTTAATCAGAGAATATCACCCGTATAGACTCATCAGTATATTCACTAGACTTGAATCCAATAGAGCAATTGTGGGACATGCTTGGGCGACGAATTGCAGCCCGTCAACTTCCTCTCACATGTTTACCGAAACTTCGGAGAGTATTGCTTGATGAGTGGTGTTATACTCCCCAAGATCAAATCGATAATTTGATACTCAGCATCCATAGGCGTTGTACGGCCTATATTGCATCGTCAGGGAGTATACTATGCATTAACCATCATACCAACCATGTTATATTGGTTTTTTAAATAGGTTCTTTTTATAAAATTTGGTTCAGGTAGTAAAAATCGCAATTTTCATTAAACATATAGCTTCTTTTTTGCTCTTTACCTTTTGTTTAATAAATAGACTTTACAAATAAGTCACATTTGTTTTGCTTTTGTCTCTTTCTTGCATAACTTACTTATAGACACGAGTGTATATTCAAACATATAATACAGTGTTTTATGTAAGGAGGGGGAGGGGGATATAAAAACGTAAATGAAACCTATTTTGATTTCACATTTTAAAAGTATTTGTGCCATTAACTTTGGTTGTATATAAATTAGCCTATTTACATGTAACTTTATGCCAAACACACACAAAATAACGAAACATATATTAATTGTAAGTTTTAAGAAGTATTAATACTTAACATGAACGAAAATAAAATGGCATAATCAAACAAGAAATAAATTTTAGAAATTAATTAAGTGCTATAAAAAGAGTTGTAGAGGTTTTATAAGGAAAAAAACTAGTATACTCGTATAATAAATTTTGTGAATGACTTCTAATCCGTCTCTCAATAAGCGTGCAACTCTCAGTTTTATTCATGCATATTTTTAATATATTAAAGAATAATTATATCTCAGGAGACTAAGAATGTTATATAATTTCAAAATATGTAATATATAACCTATGTAAATATAGTCTCACAAGAATCTTTTGAAACTTTTTTGAAAGAATTATAATAAAATGAAACAGTGCTTCACTAAATCATTAGATAATCAGTGATAACTTTAATATTAAATAAATATATAGCAAATGAACATAAATATTTTATAGGCTTTGTTTGTAAAATTCGAAAAAGCGGTTAACAGTTTATCAGTTAATATTCTAACAATATTCACGATAAATGTGAGCAGAATTAAGGTATGTATCTACCTACTTGAGAAATTCTTTTCTAAATATAGAAAGAATTTTGAAATGACCATTTAAATATTTATTTGTTTTAAAGTTTCACCGCTTCAAATCCTTTTCTTTTTTAAAACTTATTAAACAATACAAAATTTTAATAAGAAATTTAAAATATTTTTCTAAATACAAAAAAGTCTACTTCAAAATTAAATCATTAAAAAATTTAAAAATTTTAAAGTCAGAATTTAATTTATATATGTTGTTACAAAGATGATGTCAAAATTATTTTTCCTCATTAGTTTAAGATCAGAAAAAAAGATAGTGAATGATTTTGATGCGGTAGAATACGATTAGAAGTAATTAAAGCTGCAAATATAGGTTAAAGTGTTAAATTACAGTTAATAAGAGCAAAAGGCTTTTTTCTCCCTATAATTTTATGACTAACCGGAAATCTAGATAAGAGAATTTGACAGACATTGGATTTTAATTTTATTATTATTATTATTTTTTTTTGAATTACTTTTAGGATTTTTAGACAAATGTTCATTAAAATTTTACATACTATAAAAGATAAAAATTTAGGGAATCTAAATAAAAATATAGTATGAGAGAGAGGGAGAGGGAGGGAGAGGGGGAAGAGGGAGAGAGAGAGGGAGAGAGAGGGGGAAGAGGGAGAGAGAGAGAGGGAGAGAGAGGGGGAAGAGGGAGAGAGAGAGAGGGAGAGAGAGAGGGGGAAGAGGGAGAGAGAGAGAGGGAGAGAGAGACGGAGAGAGAGAGAGAGAGAGGGAGAGAGGGAGAGAGAGAGGGAGAGTAGAGAGAGAGTGGAGAGAGAGAGAGAGGGGGAAGAGGGAGAGAGAGAGAGGGAGAGAGAGGGGGAAGAGGGAGAGAGAGAGAGGGAGAGAGAGAGGGGGAAGAGGGAGAGAGAGAGAGATTTTGATTTGAAACGTAATTTTTTTTCAAATCTGAGTTTAAAAAATTCTAACTAAAGAAAATATCTGTATATTAATGTTTTTTCCAAGGATTTTTCAAGATCAGGGATTTTGTAGAGTCTAATAAAAATAACAAATGATAAGAACACGATTTTACCAGTTAAATACAGCTTATTTTCACTAATTTTCTTGATCAAGGGCTATCTCTATGCTTAAGGAGTGCAGACAAAGTTCAATCACCCAATTATCGGTTACATAATTCAGTAATTTTAATCTATGAACAAATATTTATCGAAAGTAAAAAGTAGGAAAAGAACATTTCTCTAAAGTTCTAAAGCAATGAAAATGTAGGATTTTGAATTTGATCAGAAACTTTTATCTGATTTATAAATATAAGCAGTAATATTTTCATTGTGTAAAAATGACGTTATGGAAAAATGTCAATATTGTTAAACAAAAGTAAACTGATCAATAGTTTTATGTTTTGTAAGGAATACTTTTGTAAGTTGTTAAATATTTCCCTTTTTTGAAAATTAATTTGCTTCACTAATTGAATTTATATCAAATCTGTTGTCATAAATTAATATTAATATATATGATATAAGAAAAAAATTCATTCTTATATTTATAAAATTTTTAGTATGTGTGTATAAATAAGATCTTTAAAACGAAATCCAATTCTCGATTGACTAATTAGTTTAAAAAAATACGGACACTATTTTGATAAAAAAAAAGAAAAAAAAAAGAAAATCAGTAGTTAAACATAAAAACTTTCATCAGAAATTAGTTTCAACATCAAATTTCTTATTAATTATTCAAGTGTATTTTAAAAAATATTTCCCTTTTTTTGTATAGCGTATATCATTTGCAAAGTGAAAAAAAGAAAACAATTTTTTATGCAATCATAAAAACTTTTTTCCTAATTTTTGAGAAAGTATTAAATAAGCTAATCAGTAAACACATTGCTATGCATTTTATTAGCTTATTATGGCCATAACGAGTTGTTTAAAATTTATAACAGAAATAAACAATATATAATTGAATTTAAAATAATAAATAGCTATTATTACTATAGATAATAATTTAATCAGGCAGACACTCTTCTAAATATCTGGCATTAATAAAATGACAATTTAGTATGACTTCATATTTTCCATATTTGTCTTATAGACGATAGCCAAACATTGAAGATTGAGTGATGAAATATATTCATTTTGCTTTGTCATTCACTAACACAGTAAAGTGTACTAACAGAAAGTACAATCACAATGGTTAAGATTCAAAGTTTAGTAGTGATTAAAGTTGCAATCTATTGCCTTCTATTTCAAATAACTCGGTTTTACTATAAATCCATATGAATGTTATATATGAAGTTGTTTTTCATTTTAAGCCACTTTTCGAGGAGAGATAATATAAGCAGGACTCACACACATCAAAATGAGCATCAAACCACTACAAACATCCATAATAACTGTTTAACTGCTTAGAAAATTAACACATGCATGTTTTAACACATTTTTAATAAAATATACATGCGTACAAAAATTTACTTTAGATTATAATATTTGTAATTTAGGAAATATATGAAAGCAGTTTATACATATATATGAGGCCATCCCGATCATATGCTTGTACAGAGTTCTAAACGCCGCTCTTCCTGTTGTCGGGAAAAATAAAGAGAAGATTCGTCAGACCATATTACTTTCTTCCACTTGTTAATTGACTAGGTTTTGTGAGTGAGCTACTGTAGGTGACGTTTGTTATCAACTTCTATGGGAAGTGTCTTAGAAGAGCATAAATTATTTGTCAATGAAAGTGTTTTCTAACAGTAGATCTTCATATTGGTGAATCCTGTAAGAGAAGGTCTTATGCTGTGACTGTATGCTGTAACCCGCGTGCGCGCGTTACAGTATCCTTCAAACCCTCAAAGTATTTTGCTTTCCGTTTAATGCTCTTGTGAGTTTAGACAGGGTATTTCTAGAAAAAATTGGAATGTTTCTATCATTCTATTACAATTCGGCCGAGAAGACAGACATTTTATGCATTTGAAAAAAATCTAAGACTTAAAAAACTTCATAAAATTAACTGCTAATTATTATAAATTTTAATGCCTAAAAATGCATTAAAAATGTTACTTTATGCACAGGTGTTTCAATAATAAACTTGTATTATTTCGATGCATAAATTTATTTCTTATATTTATTCCGATGCATAAATTATAAGTTCAGATTTGTAGTTTTAATGCCTGGTTTTTAGATTTCATGAAAAATTTATTTTATAATGAATAAATTATTTTATTAGTTGAATTATTTTTGAATTAATGATCTATATTGTTTAATTTTTTCAGTCTAAACAATTGCCATTGAATGGAGAGTATAAGCTTACTGTGGAAAAACAGTACGTTTCATAACCATTATCTACTGAAATGCAATGTACCTAGCATATCTATAGAAGAAGAACAATAAGTACTTTTATATAAGTACTTTATTTATTAACAAGAGGTAAATAATTCTTGTTTTGTCCAATTGCACTATTTTTTAGGGGTGTGTTCAACAAAGCCATTAATATTAAAATACAACATAACGCTTTAAACTATTATTTTTTACTTTCTGCCTGATTAATTGCAATATTTTCTTTAATTTTAAAATCGAGTTTTGTGATCACGCAGCTCAATTTTTAAATTTTTTTAAACCATTTTTTAAATAAATATCTGCCTACCATTGAAAATAAGCAAAATATAGTTCGATTAATTTTTTTTGTTTGGAATTTTGTACAGAAAACTATTTTGGTCTTCAACGCTCAATCCATTTTCATCTTCATCCATTTTATTGTACATCCCTTTTATCTTCAAAATCAAGTAAACTTGTTAAAACTTGTATCCAATACTTCAATCCCAGAAGTTGAACTAAAAATTTTGTTTGGATTTTTCCAGTGTTATTATATATTTATTTAGATTCAGATTTAGATAGTTCAGTCCCATTAACGTGACTCCCTGCCAAAAGCCAGAATAATAACCTTTCACCGATGCTACGAGATGAACAGAGAGAGATTTAGTTAGGTTTCTGAATGTTTTCACTGGGATGTTGGGCCATTCCAACTGTCGTGCTGTTGCCAGTTACTCTACATTACGCGGGTGACGAACGATGCTACGAACCTTCCGATCGAGATGTCACACATTCTCCATTGGATATAAGTCAAGTGAGTTTACTGGCCATTGGAGAATGTCAAACTCATCCTGATGGTCTTGCTCCAAGCACTGCCATCTGTATGAGACCTCGCAATGTCCTGCTGGTAGATACTATTATCCAGAGGGGAAAATGCGCATATAGTGGTGGACATGATTCGTAAAGGAAAAAGGTAGGTACTTGTATTGATCTATAGTGCTTTTCAAAATTTACTTATTATGTATTAGAAATATAATACATTAAATAAATTTGTTAAAATATTTGTTTTTTTTAATTAAAACATTTTAGGATAAAATTTTAATTTAAAAAAATATTTAATGACACTTAGCAATTAGCAACAAATATTTAACAAAATGACAAACAACATTAACAAAAATAGGTTGCCAATTTATATATTTGACTCCCAAATTTTTGTTGATAAAATATTTTTAGTTGCATAAAATTACAATAGTAAAATTAAATTTAAAAATTAAAATTAAATTAAGATA
Source organism: Latrodectus elegans (assembly GCA_030067965.1). Lineage (NCBI taxonomy): Eukaryota > Metazoa > Arthropoda > Arachnida > Araneae > Theridiidae > Latrodectus > Latrodectus elegans. The sequence continues at coordinate 85,499,652 of CM057813.1, forward strand.
GTGTTTTACATTGGATGAAATAAGTTTGAGCAAAAAGAAAATATAAAATTAAATTACTTTTTAATGAAAACCAACAGCTGATAATTTATTTTCACATTTCAAATATTAGGAAATCAAGTTTGTTTTCTACAAATAATTTTATACTGATAAATATAAGATTATTTGCAGAAAACAAAACTGAAAAAAGGACATTAGGAACATCAAGGAAAAAGCAGTCTCTATATTCGACAATTTCATTGTTCAATTTCTTTAGCTTTAAAGAAAAGTTTATAAGATTCGCCTTCCACTTTACAATGGTTTCCCTCATCTATTTTTTACTTAATTCCCTTAAGATATTTCCTTTTAATAAACCAGTATGAGTTGTTTGAGAAATTTTCTCATTACGTTTCCTCTACAAGTGCAATGTTTTTAAGTTTTTCACAAATCAGCATAATTTATTTTATTAAAATATTTGTATATAGTTTCAATAATTGCCAAAGGTGAAAAGAAGTTAAGCCGCAATTAAAACAAACGAAATAAAATATTTAAAATACTAAATTTAGTTCTTCTGTAAATTTTGTAAGTTTACTAAATTATTTGAAACTGTTTATATATTAACATTTTTACTATTTGATTGCGATAAGACTTATGAATCAATAAAGAAATTACTTCCTATAGCACAAAGGAAAAGATTAATTTTTACAAAAGAAATACATATAAATGTTTTTTATTCCTCAATACATTCAATTTTTGTTCTGTACCTGAAAATATATTTGAATTTCTAGAATTGTTGAAAAATTAGGTTTTTAATTTCTAGTGGTCAAAAGTTTCCAGCTCTAGCATAGAATTTATCTAGAGCATGCATTTAAAAATACTGTAATTTTCAATATTACTTTATCATATCGTTGAATTTAAAGATTATATGATAAACTGAATGTTATTAAAAAATTAATTGCAAAATATATTTATAAATTATTAAAATGTGCCACAATAAATAAAAGCAAATTATTAAAAAGAATAATTAAAAGATCTTGGATTTTTATTTCTTATTGTTTTGAAAAAGTGTTTTTAAGAACTCCACAGATACAGTTCAAGTATTTTTTCTTAAAAAATGTGATAAAATTTAAGAACATCATATTTAATGATACTAATTCTAAAAAACATGTGACGTGTTTTAATCTTCTAGCAAATTTTAGTTTCATAACATAGATTTCCTTATCCCAGCATGTTCATCATGTTTATTCAATGATATGTTATTTCCCATTTCTTAGATATCACTAAGAAAGGAATTCAATCTAGAAACTGTTAGTTGTTGTTTGCATATAAATTCCGATAAAGGTGTTCGGGGAAGATCTGATTACGAGTTATCAGTTATAAGATATCGGTTAAAATGTGAGAACCATTGATTTCTTTTTTCTTGAAGTATTTTCTTTCTTTCTTGATTTACTTTTATTGTATTTTTACATATCACTTCTTTAGAAAAACGAAAAAATACCCATTTCCGTACTAATACTTCATTGAATTTTTACGCTTTAGATATTTTTGAAAATTTAAGGGGAAAATTTTATTTAATTTTAACGAGAATCGTACAAAATATCTCTTAAGCAAAATATGCGTGAACATCAAAAATTATGATGAGTATATACAATGTGTTGGTTCTAATCAATCCTGGAGATTATGTACCGCAGTAATTATTTTTTAAAATTTCATAAAATTATGTCTTTGAATATATCACGAAAAATATTTGATTATTCAATTTCAAATTCAAAACTAGCAATAGTTTTGCTTAAATATCTCATCACATATATGTATTTTAAGCAATTTTTTCTCTCGAATTTAATTTCCGATGTAGATTGTTAATTTGTCATTCTATGAACAATTTTTTCAGATGAAGGTTAATTCGAGTGGCACTTATGTCTTTTAAAGTCGATTCCCGACTACTATAGATAAGCAGATCATTCTTAAAAGCCAGATTAATTAGGATCCATTAAAGTTTTTGATAAATGTTCAGTTGCATTAATTTTTATTTAACAATATTCTATTCATATCGCTATTTCAGTATTGTTATGGATCATTACCAAGATTACTGTGCAATGTATTGTTCGAATAATCGGGCAACATTAGTGAACTTATTTCACTTTGCTTTATTTGAAAAATCAATATTTTTTCTCATGTTTGTTCTCTTGATATTGATGAGAATATATTAGAACAGAGTCACGTTAAAAATGTAACGAGTCATTTTCAGTGCTTACTTTTATGATTCAATCCTATCAAATGACACTGCTAAGGAATAGAAAGTAAAGACTATTTTATAGACAAAAATATGCAGCCGGAAGTTTGTAGGTAAGATCAGATTTAAATATTTGATTTGAAGTCATATTTAAATAGGAATTAGTTGGTATATAGGAATTAGTATTTTTGATTTTTAATGTCAAAATATCAGAATAATAATTAAAATTAGAATTTACTATTTCAGTCCTACAATTTAACTATGGATTTACCGTCATTCTTTAAAATGTATATCAAATTCCCTAATGAAAGCAATAACTAAACTGCACAGCGGTAATTTATAATTAACAATAAAATATATATTTAACACATAAAAACTTGAAAACTAAAATTGTGTCATAAACAGAAACATTTGAAAAGGTGTAATAAATACACAATTTTGTTAACATGCGATAAAAAAAATTTCAGAGTAAAGAATAAGAGTGTTACTTTAAATAAATTCATATTGATTATTATAAAGTATAGTGCTAGCTTTTCAGGTACACCTATCCTATAAGAGGTAGAACTTTTGTTCTGGAGTTCCATAATACCTAATACAATCTCTATAAAGTATAGCATTTAATTCACAATGACAGAACATCGTACATAAAACTTACAAAAAAAAATATTCTTAATAAACAATATAAAATACATTTTATTGCTTCCTAAAATTGAAATTGTACAGTTTAGTTTCCTAAAATGTATATTTGGAAATTAAAATAAAAATCAGTGAAGTGTCATTTCAATTAATTTCATAATATAAAAGATAACATGGATTTAATATTACTTTTTAAAATTCACCAGTTTTCTGTAAGACTACCTTATATATATATAATTTTACTGCGGGATATTACTTTTCTTAATAAGAATTTTAGTTTTTGTGACATGGGGTTTTGTATTACACAGAACACTGAATATCAACTTATGTATCAAATATGTTGATTAACATGAATTAACTTAATAATTTAATATAATAGTATTTTTTATTAAATTAATATAAGTTTTATTCTAATAAAATTATGTTAATCTTTTACTTGCGAAAACTTTCAAGTCATTTAAAAGTTATTTAGAAGGTATATAATTTCAATATCAAATTTCTCTCCTTATATTAAACACACTTAGCAAATATGAAAAAATATTAATTTTAGAAGAGTTTATTACAAAATCCTGCATTTGAGTTTAAATAAAACTTGTATATTTAGATTTTTCCATTGCAATAGTATTTATTATTAATAAACTAATTCAGAATAACTTGACATTCAGTAGTATTTATAAAGTATAGTATTACTTGACATTCAGTAGTATTTTTTTATATTAACGAGCTAAATCAAATGGAATTAATTGCTTATGCAAAGTAGATAAATTTTAATTAAAATCATCCAATCGCAAGGTGGTAGTCGAACCCAACATTTGAGGGATATATCATGAGTCATTCAACTGTAGCTTGATAAAATACGACAAATTTGCTTAACCACAAAGATAATGTACATTAAAGCTATTTTAGAATATTTGTCTTAGTAAATAATGCTGGAATTTCTTTTCACAAATATTTCATGCTAGTTGAAATTTTAAATATTCATATATACTCTTGCATAAAGGTACAACTCTCTTTTGATCAAAACATCAATAATTTAATTAAAGAATATTTAATGTATCTTAAGAATAATTAAAATGTGTCTTTAATGTGATGAAATATAAAGAATTCTCTTTCAAATAAAATTTAAAAGTGATATTTATAAAAATTCCCATTGATTGAATGTGCACGCAGCCACTTACCTGACTTTTGAAAATACTAAATTAGACACCGAAATTCCATTCCAAGACGAACCAAGAAACTCTTTACATATTTTTAATGCTTCCTCTTTTATATCATTTCCATTTAGTTTAGTTGCAGGATCCATGTCAATTGTCGATTTTCACAGTAAGGAATGCAGAAATCAAAGTGATTGAAAATGGGAAAGAACTTCGTAAACAACACATTCAAAACTCGCTATCTGCCAGCAAAAGGAGATTATTCGTCAGTTGTAAAACTTGGAACCCAAGGAAATTGGAGATAAGATGGACTGTTTATTAAGTTAATAAAACGGGTTATCGTAGGGGTCACGGCGAGTCTGAAGGTGTTGAGAACATTTACAGCTCTAATAGATTTGATTAATAGTTTAACGACTCGTGATTTCACAATTTATCTCTAGTGTTAGCGAAAATAGAAATTTTGTGTCATGTTTTGGTTTCAGAAGCAAATACTTTTGAGTTTGAGATTATATGTGAAACATAATTATATAATTTAATGACATGGCATTTATAAAAAGAAAAAAGTATAAAATATTAGAATCTCAATATATATTTTCATAGTTTTTAAAATAACATATTTAATTATCGCACTTTGAACTTTAACATTGATTATAAACAATAAATTTCAATATTGAAATTTAATTTGGAAAAATAAGAGTATTTTTATATGTAATAAAATTTTAAAATTTCTTAATAAATTATTAGATAAAAATTTTAGTAATTTATCTCAGAAACACAAATATAAAAGTTTTGTAGCTTTAAAAATGAACTTAATTAAAAGAAATCATGAGAAAAATGAATTGAATTGAATTGGGATTTAATTTTTAAAATACTTCTAAGTTGAAGCTTTTAAAGTTTAATCAAAATAAGATTTTGCATTTGTATATAAAAAATTTAATAGCAGAAACATGTATAGCTTCTAGAGTACATTTAATGTTTTGCGAACTCATAATTTGCCTGATGTAAATTTACAATGTAAAAATTTTCAAACATCCTTAAATCTTCGTTTTAAGACCAATGAAAGAGATTGTCATTTAATTATGACTAAGAAAAGTAAAAAATTACAATTTTAAGAAAAAATAAATTCTATTTTGATTTTCAATAGCACTCATGTAAACCAAGAATTTAGATAAAAACTAGTACATACTGATGAAATAAATACAATTTTCATCAATCGAATTTATCAGACATGATCGACAACTTTAGTTTACTTTGTGTGTTTACAAAATTATTTTACCACTTGTACAGTTTAAAAATTCTGTATTTAATATTGCTTATTTTGCAGCTTTTAGTAATACTATGAACTTGTAAGTTAATTAAGAATATTAATATTTTTTCACAAATTTAATTTTTCTCCTGTTTATACAATCTGAATTATCTTATTTAAGTTAGATCATTCTAACAAGCTTCTGGATGTTTATACCTTCTGACCAAGCAATCAGAGCTACCAAATAATTAATTCTTTGGCATTCGATTTCATAGTTTGTGGGCTTGAATCCAACCTTGGGTATGGGTGATTATAATGATTTAAAATCCACTTTAAACAAATCTAATTAGTCCTCATATCCAAAAACTAGTAATTGAGTGACAAACAAACCGTACCTACAAATAAACATGCTAAACACTACCGAACAACCTTATAATTTCAAACTATGATCAAGTACTTGAATTATACTGTATTTGATCTTCCTATTGTCACTGGACGAGAGAAACATTGTATCCTATGGTACTTTTAACGTGCTTGATTTTTTCAGTACTATGGTTTTTGGTTGTCAAATATAAAACCTATGTTTCAGAATTTCGGGTCACAAGAGAGAGAGAGAGAGAGAGAATGAAAGCTTTCCTCACCATATCAACATGAATACTATCTTAATTATTAGTAATTTATACATTCTAAGTAAAAGGCATATTATACTGATGTTTGTTTGTCATTCGAAGTCATGAAACACAGCTAATCAGTTCTTAATTTTGAATCTGATCGATTGACTAGATTGACATCTGACCTGATTCTTCTTTCTCAAACTCCTTCACTATATTTGTGAAAATTATGAAAACCAGAGAAAGCTTAAAATGCGTAAGTTCATTCAGCGCGATGGCTTGTGAAGATAACAGAGTCGAACAACAAATTACCAAAGATAAAAATAATTTTTCACTAAGCTACAGAAGCCATTAGTTTTTAATGATATTTGCTTGCAAATTATATTCTACCACATAACATTTTTAAATCATGGTAAAGAAATGAATTTAACATTTAAGTTGCCAATCTTTTTTCTAAACTACTTTAAGCCAGTAAAGAGACAGGGCCTTATGGAAATTTTAATATACATATAATTTCTCAGATATCCTTCCACGGAATCTGGTGTTCAATTCCGTATTTTCAAGACAAGAGAGGTATTTTCTTGATAAGGAGGCTTATATAGAATATCTTTGTATTTTGCATAGCTTAAAGATCTTCTATTTGTTGGTTTCAGGCAATTTAAAATCACTTAAAGTTGCCACATTTTTGTCACTTTAAATCATTTCTTAGTGGAGAATTTCACTTTTGAATCAGGGATTTTTACTTTCGTTGTCAAGCACATCAGCTTAAAAAGGTTCATTTTGAAATGAAAATGGAAAGGTTTCATAACTAAAGCAGAATTGCTTAGAGTAATACTGTAAAAGCAACAAAATGAAATATAATTTAAATTACTTGAAGACCTATCATCACTCTAAGAATTCAATGCTAATACGCGCTTTTTTAGTCAGAAATTGGATTCATTTGCTGACAAGTACAATTTCCTGCTTACGTTAGATCAGATGAAATTTATGTTTAGAAACGCAAAGTAGGAAATACTGCAATGAAATGCAAATATATACGCTAAAGAACTAAAAATGATTACATTTTAAGCTTTATTTTTACTTATAGTGGTAAGTTTTCTCGTTGACTGAATGGTGGCTATCATCAAATGAATCATCTTGGATCATTAATATCTCAACCATATACCCAGGATATCTTGATATCATGCTTTCCTCTCATAGAATGATCTTTAAGAATCATTTTCAGCAAGAAATGACCGTACAGAATCAGGGTGTCACAAGTATACCTGAAGTTAGATTAAATTCGTTCTGATCCACACATCATTATTGCAAAATACAAATATATTCTTAATTAAACATGTGCAAATACATTAAAGTTCAATACCTCATTTTTTTCTTGATTAGATGATCGATTGAAGTATTGTTGTTGTTGTCACTTATGACACTTGGACAAGCCAATCTCGCCATGCCTTGGCAATGCAAATTTATGTCAATAGGGAGTGTCTTTTGCTTTCATCAGAGCACACTAAGGTGAAAGTTCCTCTTTGATCTTTTTTAAATCCTCCGATAGATGGCATCACCAGAGAGAGAACCCACTCCTTCAATTTTGACATTGATCTGAAGGGGGAGGAAATTTTCTTCAGACCATTGCACCCATGGTAACTGCTCAACGGCCGACCACAGATATAACGATCACGTACATCGCATACACTCGGTGGGTCTTTGGCGGCATTAGGAATCGAACCACCCCACCCTTCCGGATGGAAGGCCGATATCCTAACCACTAGGCTACCATGGCCTCTCTGCAGTATTTGTGGATAGATAAGTTGCAGACCTTCTAATGAATGAAGCCAACATTTTTCTTTTTAAGCTCTACCAGCATTTACACGACATAACACAGAGTTCATTAACATTTCTTTTTGTGAATTTTTTTCCCTCTATATGCGAATTTTGTTATTTTAAATTTTAATAATTTGTTTACATTTTAGAATTGCCAATATATATATATATTGGCAGTTCTATATAATATCTATAATGGTAGCTCTATATAATATCTATAATGGCAGTTCTATATAATATGTATAATGGCAGTTCTATATATATATATATATATATATATATATATATATATATAAATATATATAAATATATAGCTATATAGATAAATATATATTGCGTTGTTCGGAAAAATATTTCGTTTTTTCTCTACTAGATCAATTATTTGCTACCAACCATTTTGACAGTGTGAAATTATGCTACTACTCCTAATATATATATATGTATATATATATATATATATATATATATATATATATATATATATATTGTATTTAAAGAAAATTTTAGGTATGGTATCAAATTTATTAAATTATTAAGTGTTAAGAGTCGTTATCAATAAGTCATCGTCATTTATTTCCAACATATTACAAATAAAATTTTCGACAAAAGAAAACTTTGTCTGAGTATCTTATATTTTGATTCTGAAAGAGAAAAGTTGGAGATTTGCGGTTTTATATAATTATTGAATGGAAATATATCACTTTAATTCAGTTCTTAGTGGTGAATTTCTTTGTTGAACACACCACTACAAGCACTTGATTATACCATAAATATTTTTTGTTTCTCAACAAGTATCAATAAAATTTATTTATTCTATTTCTCTACTTATTATTTCTTTTTCTTATCTAGTATTTTATGATGATTTATAATATAAAATTATAGTTCATCAAAATATTTTATCCAAAATTATTTTATTCCCAAATTGTTTGTAGGAGCACAGGACAAATAACAATAATTCAATTTTATACTTTTGTAATTTATTATAAAAAGTTGTTAAAATATTGTGAAAATTTCTCGCACGTTATTATTTACTTTACAGCTGAAATTTTCCTTGCTGTTATTCAGTTGTTATAAACTGCAGAAGACGATTCATATATACTCTCTCTTTCAGTTCCTATCTAATGCAAACTGTAATAATTATATGTCAGATATAACACTAGTTATATTTTTACTATGATAAATAAGTCGCAGGTTAAAAATATATGTGTAGATTCATTTATCATACTTTGATGTATTCATTTTCTGAAGTGTAAGTGGGATTAATTCTGAAACTAAGTTACAAGGGAAATTTTCACAACCATAAAAACTAATAAAATAATAAATGAATAAATATTTTTCAAAGGACAGAATACTGTGTGTGTGTTTGGCATACATCTTGATTCTATTTTTTTTTATCAAAATTATAGAACTGTGTATTCATCTATAAATGAACTGAATAACTTCTAATAACATCACTATTTAATAAGGTTATTGACGCTAGATGAAAAGTGAATACAGATTATATTTTTTTTAAGTTTGGAGCTCGTTCACCAAAAAACGAGTTAAAGCATGTCGAGTACTCAAAGACAGTGGTCTCTCAGACAAATTGGAAGACTTTTTGAGAGCATAAGTTCTGCTTTGATAACTTTTGAAACTGTATTATGGAAATCATGTTTATAAAGCCATATTTTTATGGAAATGAAATATAACGGGGGTCAATTCTTCTACAGTAAATTTAGATATCAATAAAATGATAACCCCAATTTTTAAAATCAATATGTACTAAACTTTCATCCTTTCAATACATCATCCACCCAACATATTAATCTTTTCTTTGATTCTGAACATTAAACACTCAATGAAAATTCACCCAAACATAACACGTTCTTGATGTTTGTATGTTAATATAATACTTATTTGGATATACTGCAAAGATTATTGAGCAAAATTTACTATTTTTAATTTTTGTTGGTCATTTTCTGTGATTAAAAATATTTAGCAAGTAACTCTTAAACTAAATTCAGCTGTATATGAAGAATTTTACTAAATGTAATAGGATAAAAATAAAAATAATATATTCAGATCAATTTGGGATTTTTCAATTTAAAATGTGACAGTATAAACAAGTCTAATTTAATATATGTGAAGGCAATTCATAAAAGTATCACTTATGGTTAATAAAATATATTTCTGAACTACGACATTTGAATCATCGGATAAGCAAAAATACTACAGCCACTGACAGTTCCTTTTGAATTTAATGACCAGTGACGTTTTAAATACGTTTGATTAGAAAAATTTAATGTGGGGAAAGTTGTATTCTTTTAATTTAAGACAACAGGATGCTTAAAGTAAGGCTTCTTAAAATTCAGTTTTGGAGCACTTTGAAAGAATGGCTTAACAACCTTTTCAACTATATCAACTTGCTGCATCTACCATCAGAATGAATTTTTACCATTCTAGGTAATAAGCATGGTAATTTCATGGTAGTAAGCGATTATAACACTTATTACTATTCTAAATATCACAAAACAGAAAATGATAAGTCCAAATTTAGCATGCAAGTTAATTGGAAAATCTTTCTATCGTGTTTTTTTAATGTTAATCGATTTGTAAACCTCTTCATTAAATCTCTAGTTTTTTCTTCTTTACAGTTCATATTAATTTTACAAAAAGATAAATTATTAAGGCTTTTCCAAAAATTCAAAGCAGCATCGACCTTTTCAAAGACAGATTTACACTTAATCTCTATTTAGAAAAAGACTACAAGAGGAAGACGAAAGCTGTAACAGATTTAGCGTTACCCAGGGTGCACCACGAAGAGGCCTGTTACACTACATGAAAGGTTAAATAAAGATGAGTTTTATTGAAGATTATAAACATAATGAATGATGAAGTTTTTACCTAAAAGTTCATTACGTAAATAAATGTAAAGTATATATTTTTTTATCTTCAGCTGAATATATATATATATCGACAGATAATTTGATTTTTGGCATACAGCATACTATTCCAGTAGTTATTTTAAAATTTCTTCTCATAGCTTAATAAAATTGCGTTAAATTCTCCTTTTCGTCACAGAAGGAAGTGATATTTGAGTTCCTATTATGCAAGTTCGCTTTTTCTTAAATAATTTTCTTTCAATCTTTTAAATAAATTTCGTCTTACATGTCCATGTTCCTAAAAGAAAAAAAATAACGCATTTTAAATTTTTAATCTAATAATAAAAATAAATAAGTTTTCTGTAATAAAGGTTAAGCACAAATCCTACTTTATGAAAAATTTCCAGGTTTGATGCGAAGCGCATCTTCTCACTCCATAGGGACCAAATCAAATATGGTACCATTCCAAAGAGCTTGTTCACTTTCAAAATTCTTTCCATCTCTTTATTGATGGTTGAGGCATCTTGGCTACCTTCTTCCACTAGCTGCTCAAGGTACGCTTTGATAAATTCAGCCTAAGATAAAAAAAAGTATTTAGAGCTCATAAAAGAGAGACAATTGATGTTTCCTTTATAGTAACATTATTTTCATAACCTGTTAGCGAATTAGTGCTTTTAATAATAATTTTAAAAATGTTTAGTAAAATATGGCTTATGATTCTATTGACTGATTTCAAGTGGTTCATAAATAATGACTTCAAATGACTACTATGAGCTTGGGTATAAATTATAATTTATAAGAAAATGTGGTAAAATCAAAATTCATAAAACAATATGATAAGAATTATAATAACATTTAAGTCATAACTCATATACATAGTGTTATTTGAAATAAATATATAAAATATGAGCATAACCAAGTCTGAGGAATGATCTTAGTGATCTTGATATCACTGGGAACTCACTAGTCACTGAATTATTATGTTATGTTAATTACTTTTGTGAGATGCATTAATTTCGTAAAGAAATTTATGAATATTCTCAGCGAAATTAACACAGAACACAATATTGATGAGGAGTTTATAAGTAGCACTTTTATTCAGGAATTCATTTTAAGTATTTTTGAAATGATCGTAAAAGTCAAATGAATTTGATATTGATGATAAAAAAAATTTTTATAATAATCATGAAAATTTATCTAGAATTGTGTGTGAATGATTGAGATCTCTGATTTAAGTTAAATATTTTTAGAGTTGAAGGAAAGAGGAAGAGAAATCCTGTTTGTAAAAAAGAAATTTTCTTTTGTTATAAAATGAGGAACATTGTGGCTTCAATTGTTAAGAATTTTTGAATCAGGAAGCGTGAGTCTGATTCCTTGCTTTATAAACCTTATCAACAATCTCATTTATTTTAGCTACCAATGTATACAATAATTATTTATAAAATCTTTATGATTCAAATAGAAAAAAATATTTTCAAAATACTAAATTTTACAAATTAAACGTTTATTACAAAAAATGTTAAATGAAAAAATATCGACGCTATCTCTTTAAACAATTGTAAATTCTAATTTTTAAAATATATCATAATTTTTTTAGTTAGGAATGGAAGTTCTCTCTTTTTTAAATTAAGACATCTGAAATATATATAAATTAATAATGAATCTGAATTATATATAAAATAAAAGTTTCTCGTATATTTCCTGCAAAAATAAAAAATCTGTTAAATTATAATATGAATAAATATGTAATTTATTTCAAGGAAAAAAGCGAATGAATTGTATTGATTATGGTAATTTTTTAAAGTTTATGTTGAGTAAGAATGAAAATAATTTCCCTTATGTTTTTAGTTTGATAAAAATTGTCAAAAAACGCGTGTTTTAATACTTAAATTTATAATGAACTTATCTCATTCTATAATTCTGTTCATGAGCGAAATTCGATTTCTATGAAACGAAATATTAAATGTTTTTTCTAAATATAAAACTTCTTTAAGTAAAATTAATTCAGAAAAATCTCTTTCGATTCTAGAACTTTTTAAGAGAGCTAGTTTTGTAAAATACTTTGTAATCAAATGCCTTTTTAAAATTCATTTATTTTTACAACTAATAGATTAAAAATTGGGATTTAGTTTTATGGAATGAATTTGCATGATACATTTTTATTTCAATTATTTTTATATAAATATCAAAAGAATTATTAGGTTTAATCTTATGTTACAGCTTAAGAAGACATATTTCGCTCCTAAGTTAAAACTTGTAAGATTTTTACTTACATTAGTTAATTTACTTACTTTTTCCTCCTTTGTTGGAAATTTGTTGTATGCCACTGTAAAATAAGGAGGATCAGGTGTGCTATAATCGAATATCCATTCGCAAAAATGGTTCGCAATATCAAAATCCCTGAAACAGTTCATGAAAAAAAGGAAATACATGAAGGATTTCTATAATTCTAAAATAAATATTTGTATTTAAAACAACTCATTCTTCAAAAACAATTAATTTTCAAATAATAACACACACTTTTCGTTATTAAAATTATTATACAGTACTCTTTAAATTGACTTTTATTATAAAAGTTTTTCTTAATAGTACTTTTCAAAAGTAAATTCTTATAACAGTATATTTAGTAATAGTAATAACAGGAAACAGATCAAATGAATCCAAAAATGTGGAAAAGCAAAATGTCATTCGGGATTTAAAATTATTTTATTATTAAATTTAATAAATTTAATTATTTATAATATTTCCTCTAAAAATAATTATACTTATTGTAATAATTATACTAATTGTAAAAAATAATTATAATTTACTAATATATTTAAAATTTCGCAATAGATTTATAGCTGTTTCAAAAAACGTTTCTAAACTGACGTTTTATATATTAATAACAAATATTTATAATTAATTACAAATATTTTTACAACAATAGTTTCATTTATTTTCTGCATTTGCTGTTATTAACATATGCTCATGCTGATTGAATTAATAAATAATTCAAAACTTTTCTCTTAATTTTTCTAAATATTTGATTTCTATTTTACTGCAGATATGAATGTTAAATGTGAAGTTTGTTTAATTAAAAAAATATATATTAATAACTTTCTTTTGAAAGAAATTGGGGAGAGATTGTGATTTTAATATGAAAAATCATTGCTGATAACGATGTAACACTATATAAATGATAAAAAGCTTATTTCTGCTGAAAAAAAAAAACATTTCATAGCTTTTATTTTATTAAAATTAAGGATATTTAAAAAAATTGAAAGATTCAGTGCCCGATCTTTTGTGTGCAACTGTTATTATAATCTGTGATAAATGGATTATTTCAATTTTTTAGTACAATAATTTTTATATCAGGAATATTTTCCTTTTCCTTTTTTAATAAAAATTTTTAATTTTTAGGGAGACCTTATGATGAAATTATTACAAATATCATAGCTGACAATTTTTCTTCATTTGATAAATATCAAGTAACAATGGATATTCTGTGGCAAAATGACAAAAAATTTATGTTCATTGTGTTCTTAAGAATAAGTTGTATGATATACTCCAAATTCTTTTTATATTGCTGCAATTTCTTTTTTATGATATAGCATAGTAAAATTTTTTTGAAAGTTTATTATTATTGTTTAAAAATATAAAATTTATACTGTTATTTATAAATAATAAAAATTGATTTGTTAAATTATTTGAAAAAGTTTTTTTCCCAGGAAAACTGTTTATTTTTTATAAATTGCTATTTTTATTTAAAGCAAAATGAAAAGGTTGTGTATCTAAAATTTTGATTTTTTATTCATAAAATCAACTTAAGTTTGTTATATATGTATAAACACATTTTTAAAACATTCCTTTTTCAATAATACACCTAGAAGTTAATAAACAAAGTTTGAATTTTTAAAAATTTAAATTAATTGAAAATTTTTATAATTTATTACAAAACATGAAAATAATTTAGGAAATGAATTAAGCTGCTTTGAACAGTTAATTACTAGTTTTACAGTGTACTTTTTTCTAGAGCAGTTTATGTAAAAAGAAAATGTTAAGTAATTTAAAAGAGTAATTTAAAAGTAATTTAAAAGAGTCTTTTAATTACATGTTAACAGAATCACTTGAAAGTTTTCAACAAATGTTACAATAAGGTCATCAAAATTGAATTTCTATGAAATAAAGAAGATGACTTGCTTGTATTAAAATTGATGATTACTTTTTATGTATATCAGAAATAAATTTTAGTTTTTCTTTGAAATGTATTAATGCTTTTTCGAATTTAAACTTTAAAGATGAGAAGAATTACATGGACTAAGAAAATTGTAACGTGGATAGTATATATATATATATATATATATATATATATATATATATATATATATATATATATATATATATACTATTCACGTTACATTTTTTGATCAAATTGAAATCAGACTACAACATCTGAAAGCAACACAGATTTCAGGTCTTTCTAAAGGCACATTAATAAAGTTGTGACTGAATACACGCAGAAAAGGCTCACATTTGAAATGGATTGTAATGTCTTAAAATGAAACAACAACAGTAAAATAAATGACCCTAGATTTTAATTAGGGCCGGCCAACTTGTCTAGTGTTCAGCGCGCCTGACTACGGATAGAGAGATCCTGGGTTCGAATCCCGGTTCAGGCATGGATGTACTTTTTCTCTCTATCTTATCTTTGTCCTTTCCTTTTGTGTGTGAATGAAGTATGAATGATGCCTACCCTATAAACGAGTCCCTATGGCATGTGTGAGGGTGCAATAGTGGCCCACCCCCTGTGGTGCACTCGGGGCAACGCGTCGGCGGCTAAGAGGTCGCTGTGTCTGGCCGGTTCCTTGGTATCAGGGAACAATAGATTAATAGACTCTGTTGCAGCTGTAACTGTCTACAATCTGACATTGGAAAAAAAGATTTTAATTAGACTCGTAATTCTCAATTATGTACAAATATAGCTAAAAGACATCTTCGTCATTAAAACATTTTTAGCAGAGCAACAATTCCCAAGCGATAAAATCAAGCAATGTCCTACATAATATCAAGCGCTTTCTATATTGGTGTCACAACTACAAAATTCAGTTGATTGATGATCCATTTTCCTGTCAGAGAAATATACAGCGTCTTTCCAGATTAAATTCATAAAATTTAATTAACTCAGAACTTGAGGTTTAGCAGACGCGAAGACTTAGCAGACTTAATCTGTAAGTCTTCGTTAATCTGTAAGTTTTATTTAAAATAATCTGTAAGTTTTATTTAAATACTGAGCAGTTTTTTCCATTTTATCCACGATGACATCTTTTTCTTCTTAACTTCATCCGGACCTCTCTTCTACAGTTTCTTGTCACTGCTCTATTTTCGCTTATATTCCACCAGTCTTCAATTTTGTTCCTTACTTTTAGAAGTGTTCTTCACAAGCCCTTCTAGTACAATTCACTTTGTACGTGGAAGGTGGGAGAAAATAAGGTATAGCAACTTATGGTTCAATGAAATATAGAAAGGAATTCCACGCAGGAAAATTAATATTTTTAAATAATGATCAGTATATGAGTACAACAGCCTCCCAACTAAAATATAACTGAACCATTATGGTCTACTTTAAATCACAATAATTTAGTTTATTAGTATCCTTCACCATCATATCTCCATAAGTTTTCATAATATCTCTACGTGAATAATGGTATAATATTCCTCTAAGTATTATCTAGTAGATGCCTAATTCATTTTCCTTTCAAATCCGAGATTCATTATACGCTAAAGGCAGTTCTACGTTGTATTAGTTAAGATTTCTTATAAATATAGGTTTTTCCATTATTATACTTCACATCATTCTATCTACCAATAAATATAATACATCTAGCTATCTATATTTGTTTGCATGAGATACTTAATTGGTAGCCTAACTTTAATTAAACACATTGAAAGAATCTATAATTTTGCATAAATTTATTATAAATTTTTAAAATTTTTATTACTTTACAATAAACAAAAATAAACAGTCCTTTGAAAATTAAAAGGAAACGAATAAATATATTAATACTACCTCCCTTTGTTAAATTGGGTGTATGTTTTTGGAGAGAGTATTTAATGTCAGATTCACACAACGAAAATGAAGATTGAAACTATTCTTTACAATATTAAAAATCAAATCTTTTTAAGCTGTAGGGATTAAAATGTAATAAAATTATTAAAATGTATTTTGAATAAATTTAATCAAGGATAATTTTGAGCATCATGCAATTAATGTAAGAGAAGTAAAGTAGTAAATGATATTAAAACGGTTAAAGATAAACACCAGTTTTTACATGCTATAATGTTTCGGGACATGATATGACTCTATTTTATTCTCATAAACATTATAAAATTTTAATTTATATTGAATGTGATTATTTTATGTACTCAAACAGAAGCATTGGAACACTGCACTGTCTTAAAACAAAAATAATTTTGAGTAGTAAAAAGCTCGACCTATAGTTGTATGCTCCTAATTCAAAGTCGATTAAAAGTAGATTTGGTTCTTCTTTATTCAAAGAATCTTCACACAAGAGAATATTGCCTATAAGGTAAATAAAAAATAATAAAAACAGTGATATATCTTATCCAATTTTGTTTTTTAGTCATATTTTAAAACCTTCAAAGAATGCTTATTTAACTAAGAAAAATATAAATGAATGATTATCAGCTAATAATTGATATTAGTTTTTAAATGTCAGAGTGTATGTGTTATATGAATATAATTTACCTCCTGTTAGATCATTATGGCAAAAAACTACAGGTGAATGTGTTTTTGCCATTTCATTCCTAAAAAAGCAAAGACACAATTTTAATTATATTACGGTTAATTTAACCTGAAATTTTTTATATATTTAAATATTATCACACAAAGAATTTATTCATACATTTTTTGGAATGTTTGATATTGACTCTAAGTAATTAGATTCTAAAAAAATTTTAAATTATTAAATTACATTGAATATATACTTACTCCATTTACTTTATTTAAAATTAAAATATCTTCAAAGTCAAAATTGAAATGCATTGTTATCTGATGGTCAGAATGGGAACACTTTAGAAGAAAATAAAAGACTTTTTACACTGCAATTGAAACATAGGCATGATTTAAATTACACGGTGATTATAAAAAAAAACTATACTTGACATTTGGGTCCCTAACTATCATATCAATCACAGAAAGTAAATGAAATTTTGTCATAAGGTATTTTGAGCTATGCTCTTAAGAATGATATGGAAAATAACTGTGTCATATGCCACTCCAAACAACATGCCACTTTTAGGGAAAGAATGTAGAAAAATCGTAAACATTTATCACTTGAATAGACAAAATACCACAGAGACATTGCCTGTTTACCACAGAAACCATGGATTAAGGTGAGGCCCGTCAATATTGTAAGGGTACATGATTCATAAATTTGAAAAAATCACCTCTATCAACCTCAGTCTGAACAACATTCCTTTCCTGTGGAAGCTGTTGCAGAAGTTCATCATATGGTAAACACAGTTCGTCCCGCAAGTGCATGTGGTGTTTCACGTGTTCTGCCGTCCGTCCGTAAGATTCTAAACTTTGTTCTAAACATGTTTCTGATGGATTCCAGCGTGTCCAGATGTTGAAAGCGGGAGACTATCAATTACAGCTGGATTTTGCGAATCAATTCCTTATCCGGCACGGCGAGGATTGCACTGGTCTTTACGCATTCTGTGAACAGATAAAGCACTTTTCTATTTAACTGGTAAAATAATTTCCAAGAATTGTGTGCACTGGGCATAATCGGGATAATAATCCACATGATATGCTTGCACGCCCATTACACAAGGAAAAAGTGATTATGTGGTGTAATATAACGAGTGCATTCATCCTCAGTCCTTACTTTTTTTGAAGAGATTACTGCAAACATGTGCAATGATGAGCGATCGCTATCTAGACATGCTAACTCGTTGAACGATTTCTGCACTGCAATAGATAAATGCTCTATCCAAAGTAGCGTGAATGCATGATGGCTTTCCTCTACATGCAGGGTCCTCAGTCAAGCGTCTTTTAAGTCAACAATTTGGTGACAAAGTAATCTTCCGTCATTTCACGTTTCTATGGCCACCAAGAGCTCCTGATTTAACACTAATGGATTTCTGGCTGTAGTGATATCTGAAATGTAAAGCGTACCAATTTCATCAAAGAATTACATTCTAATTTTAAATAAGCCATCAAAACTGCTATTTAAGAGATTTCTATTGTCATCGTACATGTCGCAGTGTTGTCAATCATCTACGGCATGTAAAGTCTCTTCGTGTGTAAAGGAGTTCATGGGGAGAATTTGTGGAACACAATAAAAGGCTTTATTTTATGCTGCTTTTCTGTCTTTATTAGTTGTTCTTATTTTTATCCTATCAACCACAGATGGTTTTCATGCTACAGTTGCCGTTCAGCGCTATTTAGGGCTTTTCAAAATGGAGATCACATTCCAATACAAAAAATTTGGTGTTGCCATTTGGTATTTTTGAAATTTTCTCACTGTAACCGTAACTGTTAGAGTGATAATGCCTTTCTATATTATTCTTTTAGCGCATACCTCAAAATAACTTATGATAAAATTTTGTTCATTTTCCGTCAATGGTATGATTGTTAAGGGCTCATATGTTGGGATAGTTTTTTTTATAACCATCCTATGTATTTTAAGGTCATGCAGGATGTAGCTATTAAAATATTATATTTTAAAATTTAAATACATTTTATACATGAATGTATACAGATTTGACTTATGGATTAATATTTTGTAAACAAATGTTGATTCCAAAGAATTCAGAAAATTGTATCATTTCTTTTTCAACAGTAATTTATGAATTGAAAACTTTATAATAATGCTCAAACCTTTTTAAAGTTTTTACATTTTTTTCAATGTCAGCAAAATGTTTTTATAATCCTTTTCATTTTAATGATAGATTTGTAAGTTAAATTGGGTAAATCACATCATAAGTTAAATAAATGGAAATAAAGAAATATTCAGTATTCAATCTTGTATGCATTAAGATTACAATTGTAACACCTCTCCTCATGAAAGATAACTCCCATCATGCAGTGCTGTAAAATATCATATAATTATGTTCTTTGATAGACATTTATTAGATTATGAGTTTCTCAACCTTTTAGTATTCACCACCTACTTTTCAATCATAATTTTCTTCACGCCCTCCCCCTTCCCACCACATACAATACATACAATAATAATGTATTTTGTGTATTTTGGCGATAAACCTACACTACAACCTTAATTTTAAACTTTACAAATTGCCAAGAATACGGAAATTTATTGACATTTTGCAGCACCGTTTCTCAGCATCGAAAAACAAGAATCCTATGCTTTTTTATTGCTCTTGCTTCCCGCCATGTCGGACATTCTCTCGGTTTCACGAGAAGTTTCGATTTGTCTGGAATTTGTCTGGTCAACTTAAAAGTTAAGAGCGTGCGCAAATGTGAACAAATGTTTTCTCATAGGGAGAAGGAGAAAATTCTGTAGCCCCAATTTCAATTCCACACAATCTCATTCAAGTCGATCCTTCTATCGCTATTGAATCTATTCTTAATGTATATATTATATATATTTTCGTGTAATTGCAATTCACCGTATTAAATATTCACGGCAGCAGATTTATGCGGAATCATGGATAAATATTTAAATGGGCCTAAGCGAGCATTAGACGATAGACAAGCATCAACAAGTACACAGACGAGGGTGGTTTCGAAAATAAAATCAAGAAAATATTCTCAAGAATACTTAAATTTTGGGTTCACTAGTACTGAAGTAAATGAAGAAAAAAGCCCCTGTGTATCGTTTTCTCAAAAATGTTGGTGGCAGACAGCATGAAACCTAATAAATTTAAACGTCATTTGGAAACGATTCATAGTGAGTACGTAAACAAACCCAGAGAATTCTTCGAATTAAAATTGCAACCTTTTCCGCATTTTGTAAAGTCATGGGTGCAGTACATTCAGCGTTACTATTTTATTGCGAGGCAAGATGGTTATCACGAGGGAAATTTTTGCAACATGTGTATGAGAAAGAGTGTTTATGAGAGTTTTTAAGAAATCGCCATTTTCCTAGAAGAGGAAAACAGACGGGAAGCTGAGAAACTTCGTGATAGTTTATTTATGATGAAATTGAGTTACATGGTCAACGTATTCGAGAAATTAAATAACTTGAATCTTCAATAGCAAGGAATAAATACACATATATTGGATACAAGTGATAAAGTCAATGCTTTTTGTAGGAAATTGGAATTGTGAAGCAGAAATTTAAAGCAAGAAAACGTAATAATGTTTTCGAATTTGAAAGATTGTATTAAAACTTACAAGGCTGAAGAACAACACATAAAAGTTGTTTTTGTAACCATTGAAAATCATTAAGCAATGCTAGCCAAGAATTTTAAGAAGTACTTTCTTGCTGACGACAAACTGATATCAAGTTACAAGTGGGTGAGGGATCCATTTCAAAATAATCCCGAAGGACTCTGAATTGAAGAGAAAGAAACCTTCATAGACTTCACGGCAAGCGGCGAAACCAAAAGACAATTGAGTAATAAATCATTCTTTGAATTTTGGGAAGGAGTGGATGATGAGTTTTCTGCACTAAAAACAAAGGCATTTTGTATTCTACTACCATTTTCAACACCTTACCTTTGTGAAACTGGATTTTCTGTGGTGGATTCTTAGAAAATAAAATATAGATCTCAGCTAAATATAGAAAAAGAACTGAGAGTGCCTATTTCTAATATTAAACCATCCTTCGAAAAACTTTGCTCTGAAAGACAGTCCCAAGGAAGTTACTAATAATTATTAAATTTGTTTTTAATTTAAAAAGTTGTTTTAATTTAATAAGTTCACTATTAAATTTGTCGAAATGAATTTTGTTTTGTATGTGTGTGTTCTTTCTTTTCAGTCACTTAATCAAATAACATTTTCCCTTGGATATGCTCGTGCCCCTCTCCCATTTGTGTGCTCACGCCCCCCTAGGGGGTGCAACCCACAGGTTGAGAGTCACTGTATAGATAAAATTCATTGGGTTTTTTTTTTTTACAAGGTAAAGAATTTTTTGTCCGATTCATGGCAGTATTGATCAATTTTATCTCGCAACGAAATTTTAGTCCAAAGTGGAAGTTCAATTTTAAACCTAGTAATGACTTTGTTTAATTATCAATCTGTTCAGTTATTGATTTCAGATAAAAATTATGAGTAATCATTTACAATTAAAATACAAAAGGTGGAAAAAATAAAAATCTTTTATAATCAAAATGTTCATTAAGGAAGGTAACTTTGAATGAAATAAATTCATGCATATTTTAAGGGAAATTTTGAAGTAAGATTTTCTGACGTTACATATTCTTAAAATACTTTTGTGTTTTATTATATAAATGAATTCATATATTTTTTAAAATTTCTAAATCATTTCATTTGTTGATGTTGAGTGTAGTATAATTGATTGACAGATGACGGAAAGATAAATGCAAATGTCATTTCAATGCTCTTAATATTTACGAATAATTTTAATTACAATAACTTTTCTTATTTTTATAAGCTAGACATAGTAAATTTTCCATAGAATTTCAGCAATCTAATTTTTATGGTTGTATGTTCATTTATTTAATTTATATTTCATACGTAAATCGTAGGCATATTTTATAATTTTTTTACTTACATTAATATACTCAACACAATTAAAATTTAAAAAATACATGATTAAAAGCTAAAGTTATTTTTCTTTTTATGGCAACAGTATTGAATTTTAAGTTTTACCAGTAGCTATTTTTATGATATTTGATATACGATTTCGAATTGAGACAATTAAATTATCTTCCAGAGCTTTGCTGCAATAGTTATAAAAATAAGTTGTGAGATAAAATATTTTAAGAGACAGGAATGCGTTTGAGACAAATTTTAACAAAAGGGACAATTTTTATTTTATTTTATCCATCCATTATAAGACTTCCAAGTATTTCACATTCAAATTTTTAAAGAAATGATAGTTAAATATTTACAATACTGGAGCTAATTGATTGCATTCCTAAATTCCTGAAATTAATTAATTGCATTCATTCAATTTGAATTTTATAAGGTTATTTTTATTTATCACATTAGAAAGAAATACATTAAATATACGAATAAAGAAGCTTTAAAAAGAATTTTTACATTTTTTAAAATTTATATCAAGTAAATTTTCCTTAAATTTAAATTTTCTTTGAAATAATCAAGAGTTCTTATCAAAGAATAAACTTTAGGAGTTATTTGTTTTACAATATCATTAAGTAAATAACTTTTTTTATGTATTTATAAATACATATGAAAATTTCGAGATCTCTCTTTATATTATATGAAATGTGTTTATTATTATCAAAATATCAATAAAAATTTATTTCGACATCTTGGGATTAAATGAAGTGTGATTATAATTAATGTTGCCCCTCAAAAAACTAAAAATAAGAACTACCTGTTATTTTATTCGAATATATATGATCCAATATTAATTTGATTGGTAGAAAAACTATTGATAAGTTTATCGTTACAAATAACACTGTATTTGTCATAAGAAGCTACTTAAAATAAGCTAAATGTTGTTATGATATTCTTTTTTCTAAGCTAATTCACCATAAGAAAGTGGTGTTATAGTAAATAGGAGAAAAATCAGTTTTTTTATATGTTGATATCAGATATATATTAAAATAAATTTTATATTCTAAAATTTACTGTATATTACACACAAAATATACTTTAGTTAACCACTCAGTTAGAAGTCGTCAGAGTTTTAGGTTTGATGATCATGGGAGCCAGATTGTTAGGAAATGGTGACCGATAATTCCGTCGTTTCTATAATTTAGTTACAACAGCTGATTCACTGGTCCACAATTTTACATAAAAATTATGCCATCAAAATATTCAATCTGTTGTAAAACTAGTATGGGCTGATGGCACAGAGGTTTCTGACGTTTCACATTGGTGGTACAAGTTATAGAACGCGAAGGATCAATCTTGTCGAAAAACAACCGCTTGTACAATACAGGTACAAGCCATTTTTATCGACAAGATTACAAGTATAACCTATACCATACAAATCTGCTCCATACAGTGACCACTAATTAATTAAGAGTCAATGGTTGGATTTGGAACAAATTCATTACAACCTACATTCTCTAATTTTGGATGCTGACATAACCTTTGACTTAGAATTGTCTTCGACTGTCCAAAAAGACTCATGTCCTGCATTGTTAAGTTTCATTGAGGCAAAATATTCTAAGGTGAAAGCTTCTTATTTCAGCAAGCTAACAGAAAAACCTGAATATATACCATTTCTTTACCTCCTGAAATACTGTCTTAAAACAAATGAGCTCCATTACATATATTTACGAACAAAATGTATTCATCAGACGAAAGAATTTTCTTAAATCTTTTAATATCCATAATTTCTTCTGAGCAATCGGCTTATGCTCACTATTTTTGTAACAAGACTTTCACAAGCAAACTAGTTTTCCTGCTTGCTCAGTTATTATAAATCATTACTATCTTCTCTAAGAAACAGAACAATATTCCTCTGTTCCTCATCCTTTGATTATAAATATAATGTGCAGTATGTATATCATGTTTTTTTATTAGTATCATAAATTTTGCAAATCTTTGAGAAAAATCCTTGTTTTAGCATCTTATGACGAACAAAGTGGCTTCAGACTACCTGCTTCTGAATTTTTATTTTTTTCTTCTATCAGACAAATTTTAAATGCTAAGTATATTTTGATGAAATATCAGTTATTGTGATTACTGCTTATTTTCTTTATAGTCTTTTGAAAGTGAACTTTAATTAAAAACATCCTGTAAATTAAAATGAAAAGTTTTTGAAAATATTTAAAAAATTTTTAATCTATATCCGACTAGAAAAATATTTTTCTGAAATTAGAATATTCAGTAGCTTTTGTAAAATTAAGAAATTTGAGAATTGTCTTTTCTATCACCTTATATAGATTTAAATAGTGTGTTCATCGATCATAAATATATAATGTTTACTCATTATTGACTTTAGTAAAATGTCAATGTAAACACAAATTCGCAATTTTTTATATCGTTTTAATTATATAAATTTCTATAACAACATAATCCAAAATTATATTTTAGAGCAATATGTTGAATATAAAATAGTCAGTTTTTAAAAGTTATTTCTGATGCCCCAATATAAATGTTATCTTCATAGCTTAATGTTAAATTTAATAGATATATGTTCAGTTCACTCTCTCATAATTAGTTATAAAAATAAACATGAGGATATTGTTAACTGCTAACACATATTAAATTTGTTAACAGTTAAAATAGTAAAAATTAATATTCAAAATTGTGATATTGTATCTAAAATACGGTGATGTGTTACGCTGTCTCTAATGATTGATCAAATTATGTTAGTGAGTATATAGGGGGATAAAGTTTATTATAAAGGTATTATTACTAATATGAGTTTAATGAGCATGGAAGTTTCCATCAAAGTCACACACACATTATTCATAAACTGATGATGAAGTATTTCAATAATTCCATTTCATTGTATAACATTTTATATTTATAACTTGTTTGTTGCCCTTTCTGTACTATATAAAATTGAATCATAAATATGTATTCAGAGAATTCAACTCATTAAAGATAGCTTTATAAATGTGAAATAAAGCTGAAATAGGAATTGAATAAAGTGAATAAAGCTGAAATAGGAATTGTAAAATTGCATTGTCTTATATAAAAAGCTCTTTTTGTAGATTTATTATATAATGTAGATGGATTTTCAATTTAGATGGATTTTTATATTATAAATATAATGTGCAATATGTATATCATGTTTTTAATTAGTATCATAAATTTTGAAAACCTTTGAGAACAATCCTTATTTTAGCATCTTATGACGAACAAAGTGGCTTCAGACTACCAGCTTTTGAATTTTTATTTTTTTTCCATCAGACAAAATTTAACGTTAAGAAAGATTATAAGTCAAAGTCAAATTATATTATAAATGATATCTCAATAAACTGTAAATTACTTTCCAGTTTCTTATTAAACAGTTTCTATTTACTTATTGTACTATATATTATTATACTAAATATTTATTAATACTAAAATTTATCAAGTTTGTTATGGCAAAAAAAATATGATAATTTTGCGTCATTTTTTTTATTATAGTTCTTTATGCAAAATTCTTATTTAATATAACAGGTTTTTTTAAATATATTTCAAATAATTTCTTGGAAAAATTTGTACGTTAAAACCAAAATTAATTTCTTATAAAAATTGTAAAATTTAACTTACACTATCCATTCCATATTTTCTTTATAGAAACTTGACAAAGGAAAAGATTTATTATACTTTTGAACATAGTTGTTCTCAGTTTCTTTTATCCATCTGTGGAGAAATGAAGATATTTTAATGTAAAAGCTCATGAAATTAATGAACAAATTATCTGCGCTCTACTCCTTTTGCTTCAAGAAGAAAAAAATCTATAACTATTTGTGATTAAAAATGTAAATAAAAGATAATGAATAATGTACTTCATTAAGCAAATATACTCAAACGTAAATATTTAGTTTCTAAGTGAAACATTATTGAGAGTTTCGTACTTTTCTGTATTATTTAAGTAAGTTATAATAATGAAAATAATCAATACATATATACAAATATATATTACATACTTTCATAACATTTGAATAAGAAGAAATATAAAATAAAACCAGAATTTCACTTAAATATTTGAGCATTTGCCGTTTTACAAAGTTGGTACGGAATAAAATATATGCATAATCTTTAAAAATATAAATTGAAGCATTAATATAAAAATGTACAAGACAGCATACATGTTATGCTATGGATTAGCATAACACACACACACACACACACACACACACACACACACACACACACACACACACACACACACACACACACACACACACACACACACACACACACACACACACACACACACACACACACACACACACACATTTATATATATAATAAACAGGTGATTATCAAAATAGTGAAAACACCTTTAAATATAATTTTTGAGTGAACTTTGTATAAGCATTAAAATATAAGAGATATAGCTAATAGAATTTTTTAATAAATATAAATGTATATACACTACTGGCCATCGTGAATGCAACATCCTGAAGAAAGCATGCAAATAAAATTAAATTTGCAACATGCATTAGTGGAAATGAGATATGCAAATGATAAGAATTTCAGCGCAGACACACATCACGCGCGCATGTGGCGTCACTTCAAAGCATTATTTGAGGCTTGGAGATTTCAACGATTACAAGTTAGGCAATTGTGTCTTTCTTGTGATTTTTTTAAAAGAAAAATTATCAATTATGCCTCATAGAAAACAGTGAAATTTTTTATAATCAAATATCGGAGTTTGACAGAGGAAGGATAGTGGCCTACTGAGATTGTGGATTATCTTTCAAAGAAATCGGTTGTAGTGTTGAACAAAACCAAACGTCTCTAATGCGGATACGTGAGAGTTGGATGCAGATGGGTACGACTGACCGAACCCGTCGGTCAGTCATCGCAACCACCTCAGAGCGGTCGGTCGGTAATCGCAACCACCTCAGAGCACTACTTCATGTGATGACAGGCAAATAGTGCGCAAGGTAGTGAAGGATCGCTCAGCCACATCACGAACCTTAGCATAGTACATTCAGTTTACAATGCCTTATCCAGTGTTTATGTGAACAATTAAACGCCGTTTGCCGCAGAGTAGTCAGTCCGCAAGATGTCCATTGCTTCGTCTACTCTTGACGCAGAAGCACAGAGTCTCCCCCGCCAATGGTTCGATGAAAGAAGAATGTGGTTGGCGGAAGGGAATGAAATTGTCCTTACTGACGAGTCACGCTTCTGTCTGTACAACACGATGATCGCATTCGAATCTGGAGACACTGTGGAAAGAGGATGCTGAACAGCTGCATTATGCCCAGCCACACTAGTCCTGCACTGGGTTTTATGGTATAGGAAGGTCTTGGATATTACTCTCGCACTCCTTCAGGGCGCATTATGGGTACTTTAAACAGCCATCACTACATCTCCGAGGTGTTGGAGCCAGTTTTCTTTCCTTACGTTCAGAGCTTGTCCACAATCATATTTCAATAGGATAATGCGTGATCACACGTAGCACGCATCGTCCAAAGGTTTTTTATCAATCGCCATATTGAATTTCTTCCCTGGCGGGCTCGCTCTCTGGATCTTTCGCCGTTAGGAAACATTTGGTTCATGGTTGCTCAATTATTGACCTAGATAACACCCCAGCTGCTACACCAGATCAACTTTGGCAACGTGTGTAAGCTGTTTGTTTTGCTGTACCCCAAGAATACATCCTAAGTATCTTTGAATCAATGCCGAGGCGTGTGGCTGCAGCAGTTATCTCTAATAATGGCGGCTACTCTGGCTACTGATTTTGGTAGGAACCGCACTTCACAGAAGTCTATAAATTTAATCATTTGATATTTGGTCATCCTGTTATCTACAAAATATATTTTGTTGTGAAACCTCTTGCCATTCTTAGTGTTGCTATTTGGGTGGCCAGCAGTGTATTTCAATTATGTTTTAGCTTCATCAAAGGATTTTATTCGAAAGTGTACAATGTTGGACCTCTCTGATTTTCATAGAGGTCAAATTGTAGAAGCTGGCCAAGTTTTATGTGTGATAGAAATTAGATCAAAACATTCTTGGCGTTTCAAGAAGTACGGTGTCTGAAGTCATAATAGCCTACAAAGAATGTGATCAGATAAGTCAGACAAAGTAGAGTAAAACAGGAAGAGAAGTTGAGTGAAAGAGACTGACGGGTGTTGAAGCAGATTGCAAGGTGTCTTAAAAGTTTGAAATAAAGGACCACAGAGCTAAATCAGTACTTGGATTCTAAAGTATCAATAATTATAATTAGAAAGCATCTTTATAAGCAGAACATTTACAACACACTTGAAATATCCAAAGTACTTATCACAGTTGATGTTAATGTCAAACGTGGTCCATAGAGTTGTCTTACTCGTAAAACCTGACCGATTGATAAAAAAAAAACTTTTTAAGAGTTGAAATTTTCAAAATGATAAGGAATCTAGCTATGAAGCGAGACTTGTTCAATTATTCTTGATGAAGTTAAATAACTATTTCGGTCAATACAATCACTCACACTTAATATAATGGAATCATTATAGTATATTTTAGATCTTTCTATATGAGGAATTTATATTTGCCTTTGGCATCTCATTTAGAACTTTTACAATATTTCTATGAAGGCACGCCTCCTCGTGGTGCACCCTGGGTAACGCAAAATCTTCTACAGCTTTGCTGTCTAACTGGGCATGATTGTTTGTGGGACCATCTGTATAGGATTGGAGTGGTGGATTCCCCGGATTGTGTTTTGTATGACTCTGGTCAACCAATGACTTTTGAACATTTAAATAGTTGTGTAGTTCTTTCTCAGTATGAGGGCATTGTTGAAAAGTATTGGAGAGCCCGTGAACTAATGGCTTAGGCGCTAATGTTCGGCATTTGTAAATAATATTTCTATGAAGGTGATACAACATTTGATACAACATTCCTGTAAACATTATTCAGAACTTGTATGAATCGATTCATAGTTGAATTCAAGGTATATTTCTTGCCAAAGGCCATACTAATATGGAATTCCTTATAAATCTAAGGTGATACCAATATTTTCATAACCATCAGTTGATACACCTTTCCACATATACATACATATGCTTCTTCGGCTACGCTCGGCCTTGTTGTGGAGGTTCCTGGGTCCTAGGACCCTCTTCTGTAGCTGGATTGATGCTGGTACCTATATCTGAAATATGGATGGCATATAATTGGATGTTGTCTCTTTGGGGGCGAGGTTAACTATTTTTCTTATCTGAGTATTATCTCTGGGTCGAGTTTAGTAGATTGTATGTAAATATTTAAGAATTTCGTGTTAATTATTTTAATAATTAATTATAGTATATTTCCTAAATTTTATAGATTAATAATTCTTATTCATTTGCAATCTGTTAGTAAATTTTTATGGTTATTTAAAAATGGAACAAATCATCATGTGAGCATAGCTCTGATTGGCTGGCGACAATTCTGCTCGAAAATTTGAATTTGCCACCAATTTGGCAAGAGAGATTTAAGTAGAAAATAAATATATGCATTTTTTATTTTTTTATTTTTGTAGTTAATAAATAAGTACAAAAATTAGATTATCCTGTATGTATATAAGGGGTTAGATACATGCATATGTTGCGAGTGTACGTACGTTTGTTTGTTTGTCGCTCAACGGTCATTTTTTGCACACGAGGGCTAATCAGACCGGGACTTACAGCTTAAAGTGGATTCCAAACCACTACAAACATCCATGCCCAAGGTGGGATTCGAACCGCGGGTGTACGTACATAAACATAAATAAGGGATTTCTAATTAATTAGTTTTAATAAATTTACAATTTAATTTCAGGATTCTTTAAATAATATCATATAATGGTTTTCCGAATGATTAAATTAATATAATTATATATTAAACTCTTTTATAGTAAATTAAGGGCTCTTAAGTTCTAAACAATGAACATATTTAAGTTTCTATAATTAACGAATACTTATCATTTACTCTCTCTCTATGCTTTTTCCGAACTCTTATATAAATATATAATTTAATAAAATATTTGACAGGTAAATTTGTTAGCTAATTTTGAAACACTATATAATAATAATCTAGTCAAATTAGCAATAATCTAGTTAAGTTAAATTCCTATTAATTTGGCTTTGACAAAGGATATAATTTAAAATACATGTATATTCATTAGAGCTATATCAATATTGAAAATTAAATGAAACACTGATAGATATGACATGCTTATAATTTATTTAAGGAATATTAGTTCCTTTCCTTTTCTTTTTTTAATGAAAACAGGGAATTATTTAAAACAATGTTATTGATCACACACACAATTACAGATCCTCCATTAGATTGAATTGCAGATATACATCAGATTAATTAAACATCAGATATAAACTTATTAGATTACAGATTATTTATTAATGCTTTCGTTATATTATAATAAATTAATTAAATAATTAATAAGTGTTTTTAGGATATCAATGAAATTAATTAATTTAATAATATTTTGTGAGACTATATAATGCAAAACATTATTTTGACGTACATAAAAGTGTTGCCATGGAGAATATTACATAATAACAGATCGAATTTATCAATTCAATATTATTAAATAATTTTAATTGTAAGGTTTTTAATAGATAAGAGAGGATTTCTATATATTGGTATTGTATTCAATACTAATAAACAATTTATGAAACAAAGTTCAAATAATATTCAGAAACTGATGCTGAAAGAAGATAATATTTGAAAAAAAGAAGCAATTACTTAATTTTTAGAAGGCAGACGCTATAAATTTCCAAGAAAATTATCAAGAATTTTAGTTAAAAAATATTACGTACGGTAAAATATGCATGTTGGGTGGAATTTTAAGAAATTTTACTTCGATTCACATTCGAAGAGGGACATTTGTTGTTTTGAATTAGAGATCAAAAACAACTCTTTTTTACAAGATATTTATTTAAAAACATAAAAAAAACTATTACAACAGTTTCCTCTCTTGTGATACGTAAATACGACTCACTCTATGAAAAGTCCACCCGAAAAGTAATTTATGGCAGTGACTATTAATAGCCTTTAAAACAAATTTTGGGCCATCAATGATCTACTCAGCGGTGTCAAAGTATTGAAGAACTTAAATCGATTCTAAAGTCCACAAGAAAATAAAGAATAAATATATAGAAAATAAACTATAAATATAATTCAATTGGTTTTGCGAAAAACTATGAAAACTGAAATAGAGAGAGCAAAGATAAATGTTAACATGGAAGTACGACAGCTGTGTTTACTATTTGATTTCATGCAATAAGAATATCACCCATTAAGTATTTACTAATTATACCTTCATAATAGGCATTTAAAGTGTATTCATATTAACACAATGCAAAATCAAAATTGTTAGGGACTTCAACAATTCAAAACAGTGCCAGAAATTACAATATTTTCCTATTAAGACATTCAGTTATATTAAGAACATGAAAAGTAAATGCAGCTTAAATTCAAAAAAGAGTAAATTTATTTAGAGACGAATATCATGCAACTGTAAAATGTCCTTAATCTCACTTGCTCTTTTTAACAAAATTTCAATTTTTGTGTTCTTTATCAGTTACGTGAAAAATCACTTGAAAAGTATGGATTGTATCTTTGACTTTCGTAAAGTAAATAAATATTTCTATGCAAATTTCGTTACGAGAAACGGAAAATATACTTAAATGAATATATTGCAATGAAGTAGATTGATGTATTGATTCTGTAACCTGACATTGAAACCTTATCTTTCTCCGAAGATTTAAGAGTAAAGGAGATTATCAGAACATATATATATAATCATTCGTATCCTGTATCTTGTGTTTTGCGCTTTTTTATTGTGTCTAGAGCCTCTTTTAACAAATGTATGAGTTATACCCCACTTTTGTTGTTTAATTTTAAAATGCATGCTATCAAATATGGTTAAAGAGTTTCGAAATGACCGATGATGTCATCTCGCGAATGAGTGACCCGTTCCTGTACCGTTCTGAGGGAGTTAAGTTTCCTCAAGGTCTTCTCTTGGTTGAACTCTCCTACCGAGCTGACGTGCTACATTTGTTATGATTGGTCTCCACATTCTTGAAACATGATGAAATTGTTTCTGAAATAAAACTTATTTTTGAAAATTTCCTCTTTAATAATGTCTTTTAACAATCATTTCATCAATAGAGGGAAGTAATTACGTAAAATTATGTAATACTTTGTATGTATATATATATATATATATATATATATATGTATATATATGTAGTTAAATTTTCAAGCAATTTAAAGGCTTATAGAAATACAAAATTTTTAATAACAATTACCAAAGTAAAAGTTGAAATAGACTGTTAAACATGGACATGAACTGGGCTAGGATGACAAAAAGTGGTAGTTCGTTCCATGTTGCTTTAAGTCTATGCCACACTTCATCAACCGTAATAGATGGAGAGGGTTTGCGGGATAGTATCTCAACAATGCATGACCAAATATTTTCATGCATTATCTTGTATATGTTCTTGTATTATCTTGTTAAAAAGTGACGTTTCTCGGACCTAGAAAAATAGGAGATAACAATTAACTTCATGATCCTTCTCAACAAGCCATCGTTTCCATATTCGCGGATGCTGATTGAAGTTTAACAGGTGCAACTAGCATTATCATGGAATGATGTCCACACTCGTGGTAGGTAATGATCAATTTACTCTATGGAAATCCAATACTTGTTTGTAACTATTTTTTTCTTCTTATTCTAAGCATATCATGTGATAATAAGTAAACTATGACTTGGCGAATTGATTTCGAAATGAGAAATTCCCAGCACAAATTTTCTTTTTCTCACAGAACTTCAGATGTCGTTTTTTTTTTTTTTTTCATTGATCAAATATGCTAAAATGCATTTACATTTTTCTTCATTTCATGTGGTTTTATTGTTTATAAGATAATTTTTTCTGGTGATGTGATGCAACTACAATAGCCAATAGTGTGTAGTATGAGTTTCACATACGGAAGTTACGGGGGCATACTCATAAGAATGTGGTTTTTATTACTTATTCAAAAAGACGTTGATTAAAAACCACGGTGGTCTCTTTGTCTTAGGCTGACGTTCTCGTTATCTGAAGATAGAGAGTTCAAATTCAGGCTTAACTAAAAATCTATCATGTTCACTAAAAGCCCCTGGGCTAGTTAAATAGGTCGTATTAGCGGTGTCATCCAAGTGAAATGATCCCTGGAGAGGACAAACTAAGCATCAGTGGATCTTTTGTTTGATACTGCTTCTAAATTACGAAAACTATCATTCGGTTTCATCCATTATCTGAGTAAACCCAACTCTGAGCTAGGTATGGTGAAGTAAACTGGGGCAAAAACAACAAGTTGTTGAATATATAAGTTGTTGAATATATAATATATATATACAACAAGTTGTATACCGATAGAATGTTTCTTGCTGAAATCATAAAAAATTAAGTTGTTCTCAACTGAAAATATTATTAAGATGAGTTAACTAATGAGGTCACACGCACGATATGTCTGCCCTCGTCCTTCTTTTTATGTGTATCTGTCCTTTTATTGTTTTTCATGTGTGATGTCTAAATGTTAGGCTAACAATTTTCAGAGTGAAAGACTTAATTCCATCATAAACACTCTTTAATAATAAAAATGAGACTTCAAATAATGAAACAAATTAATGTTACTAAAGCTAAATAATTATTGATTTTCAAAATAAGATACACGATTGACTGGAGATTATTAAGTTAAAATATTTTTTCTTATCGAAAATGTCAATTATTTTAAGCAAGTAACAGGCACAGTTTTGAATTTATGTAGAAGAAGATTTATATATATATTTTCTATCTCGGTTTTAAATTTAAATTATCCAAAAAAATTAATGATAGAAATTTCATAAATCTTTTAAAACTAAAATTAATGATTCAATGAACTAAATCAGTATAAATTTTAATCAAGTTATTGCAAGTTTTTTTTTAAATAAAATGGGGGGTCCCATAGCTAAAGAATTTATAAATTAACTTTATAATACTATAACTTTAATAGTTTTCGGAGGGACTTCAACAATAATGCGTTGAACAAAGCATCTGAAGTACTCAGAACTTTTATTATCACAGTTATTGACAAAGTCAGTATAAAATAATTTTGCTTTATAAATTTTATTACTATTAATTTTTAAAGGAAGTTAATAACACAGCAATTTATTATAAAACTAATCTAATTTGCAAGACTGAGAAAAATAAAATCAAAGCTATTTATAAAAAAAATTTAATTAAAATATTTTTTAAAAAAGATTATTCCTTTTGCATGTTCTATCGAAAATTCACTAGAATTCCATTAAAATTAAATTTTTTTAATGAAGTTATAAATGTTCTAATGAAAGTCATCAGGGTTTATTTTAGAAAAAAATTTAACAAAAGAGTTTAATTAATATTTAAATTTACAATTAATATTAAGAGTTTAATTAATATTTTATCAATGAACTTCAGATAGCAGCTATCAAACAAAAAATGTTTAAAAAAATTGCAAGTCTATAAACATTTTTAACTTAAAAAATCTTCATAATTTACCTGTAGATATCATTATGTAAAATTTATCAATTTTTATAATATATTGATATTTCAGATTTCGTAAACAGAGAAAGAAAAAGATTTCATTAATAAATTTTAAATAATACTTGCATTTAATTCCAGGAACGAAATGGAATCTTTGTAGAAATCAATTTCAAGATTAGTGTTTGAAATTTACTTTTTTTATAAAGGAAAATTTCAATTTATTAAATATTAGGTCCAAATATATTCTTTTTAACAAAAAATGTATAAGGTATGTTAGTGATATTCTCACAATTATTATTGATGATTTTAAATATAAAGATAAATAAATTTCTTCGTAGTTTTTAAATACCAAGCAAACAAAGAATTTTGATTACAAAATAGATTTTTATAGATTAAAAATTAAAGACAATTACCTGTTTTTCAGTTACAAACTTTCTGATAAACTATAATTTTCAGTTTATAACTTTTATACATTGCATTTCTAATTCCACTATGAATACTCTGTACAGACTTAAAAATTCCATAGATTTTATTCTAAAACTTAATGTTTTTTTGAATTATTTGAAAATTCAAATTAAAGGTTTTTGCACAATAATGACTTAACTAAACATTTTTAATAAAGTTTATATGCTTTGACGTCGCATAAAGGGGACAACTTATTCACAGAAAGCCGTTAAATGGCATCTTAATGTAGACCACGTAAAATGACTTCCGAGATTATTAGTAGACTGTAGATCTACTCACGCGTCTAAGCCAATAAACTCCGAAGCTCTCACTTCAACAATTTTGTTTAATATCCGGAATTAAACCCAGGACCTTATATTTCGAAGAGCGCGTGGCCTAATTAAAACTAGTAGCACGCGGCTACTAGTTTTAATTAGGCCCCTAGTGAGTTTAATTTCATGTACTTAAAAATTAATAAATCAAATAAAAATTTGTAGATAAATATCTCGGAAAGAAAATGTCAGGGAATTCTTTAACCCTAAGCTTTCATCCGAGCCAAGTTAGAAATT
>CM057813.1:85540454-85545454 GCA_030067965.1 Latrodectus elegans
ACGTGTATAATCCTGTCCTTTGCAATTTGGTCCTTTGACTACTCTATTTTTTTTTCAGACTAATTATTATATTCTTATTACACTTGCTCATCTGTTCGAACTATCCTAACATTTGGAATTCTTACGATCTTAGTACTTAACATCTTCTCAAAAAAAGGAAAGTAATTTAGAAAGAGATTACTCTGCTGACAGAGCAACACAACTGTTGTCAATTCCAAATTTCTTTCCTTTATATCTCGCTTCATGTGTCTCGGAATGCAACATACTTCGTAACACTTGCATTTATACGTTGCACTGTGTCTGCCCTGAAATTCGCATATTTTCTTTATAGTTAGAGTTGGATTTTCACTGATTAAACTTGAGATTTAAATCCTAGGAAAAAATTATAGACATAAAATTTCGTACGTTGGTACGTGCATCTAATGCAAAATACAATGTTTGTAGTCATTAGTGATGTTCTGAAATATTTTGAATCAAAAATAGGGCACTTTAGAAAAATATGTATTTTTGCAAACTTATTATTTCTTCACTATGACTAAATGAGGTCTGTAAGAATCTATATTAGTCTACAGAATTTCTGTCATTATCTTTAAAAAATTGAAAAGGATATCTTGAAAGAAAGAAACTCTAAGGAGAGGCATTTTGATAGGTAATACAAGTTGGAAAAGGATGAATTGATTATGAATAATGTTGTGTCATATCAATTATACTGTGTCAGCGTTATCTCTTTTAAGATTTTGAGCACTGTTTCATCTGCTAGGGAGGGGGAGACTACTGCTCAAAATTCCAAACTATGTTTCCTATAACTAGTTGTATACATTATAACTAGTAGTATACTAGTTGTATCTAGTTCTAGTTGTATTCCTATAACTAGTTGTATCTAGTGTTTTTATTATTTCATGTATATTCATAATAATAAATGTATAATTCATATGTATTACTTCAAAAAAGGTTGTTAAACTTACCTCATATAATTAAAACTAAAAATGCATATGTGTATTCTCTTAAAAATCACACCATAGCTTACACTCACAACATAACTGTTGACATTTTTATTTCTTAATAAAGTGCTTTTTGATATTTATAAATATAAGTGTATTTTGATATTGATAAACAATCTCAAGTCTTAAGAGTTTTTCAGACCATTCTATTGGTAAAATCTGTTAATGAAAACATATTGTTTTCAAATTAGTTTAAGCATGTATCTCCCACGGTGTATCTCCATTAAGATTTAAAGAGCAAATGGAAATCGCATTACTATTTTCATATAAAAATAATTATATCATGAATAAAACAGGTTATTCTATGAAAGTCATGTGTAAACATGCCTGAAACATACTCACAGGAATGAATTGTTCTAACCTTCCTTTTGGAAAAACACCATACAATTTCGGACCCAGTTGTCTCTCGGATAAAAGGATGAAAATTGTGGCTTCTGAAACAATGACATGGCTCGCGTCTTGCATAGGTCCATATATTCTGAGTAAAACTTGTGTGGGTGTCTTAGGATCTTCAACTTCAATGTTTTCCGGCAGGGAACAACAATAAAGAGTGTTTGAAAGACCACCACTAAAATGAGAAGGATATCTTAATATTCTTTTGCTTTGAATAAGAATCAAAATTTCTAATTAAATTAAAACTGTTTGAACTTATTTTGTATTGCGTTTTAATTTGGAAATTTGTGTCAATAATATGATTTCATATGTGAGATTTTATTATAAAGTGAATTGTTAATGTAAGGAATTAAAACACAAATTGATCAAATAATATAATTAAGTGCTGATAAGTTTGCTGAAATACTTTGGTCAAAATACTTATAATATTATTTTTCTATTATCTCTATTTTCTCTCATGTGAGCTTCTATTATCACTTTCTATTTAAACACGTAATATTAAAATTTTGTTCATTTTTTATTATTAATAATTTATAATAAATTTTTTCAGGCATTTTCTAAATCTTCAGAATTATTTAATAAATTTTTATGAAGCTATATTTAAAACATATTTTTATTGCTTTAATCCTAATAGGGGAACTAGATTGAAATTTAAAATTATATTTTCAGTTTTCCTAAGTTTGCTTTGTTCTCGGTACATCAAGATAACTTCCTTATTTTGTATTGTAATAACACAAAAAGTTATCTTTTATATTTATGTTTGCATACAAAAATTACACTGTTAAAGTTTTAGTTTACATTGTTTTAAATATCGTATTAGGCAAGTGACTCTCGCCAATGGCGATGAATAGGTTAAACCGTATTCTGTTGTTCTCATTACTCTCTCTCTCTCTCTCGAGCACATTGGCAGGAATGTTCCTCGTTTCTCATTGAATGTTTATTTTCAGATGTTCTAAAGTTTGTGTACGTTCAGAATAGACACCTAATTTTAAATATCCCCGCAAAAAGAAATTTCATAGAACCAAATTCAGAGAATGCGCTGGTCACTCCAAATCGCTTCTCACTGAAATGAGACACCCGGAAAAATAGACCTCTACGATAAATGCACAGTGTTTATTACTCCAACGCCATAATGGCGACTGAACCACAATATCACACAACCGCCTCTCTAAAACGAGACCACGCCATCTCATTATCTTCACTACTTTTTGGGTGATTCTAATTCGAAATAAGGAAATTAATTTGCTCTGCATTCTGTGTTTACATAAAACTATTTATAATTTACAAATCTTTGTTTCTTTTTTTAATATAAAATACAATATAAGGAAAATAGAACTATAATTCTTTGAAATATAGATGATTAGATTTAAAATACAAAAATAAAAAAAAGTACTTCTATAAATTTAACACTTTATCAAGTCATAACTGTAATTCCTGTATTAGTTAGGAATTATCCTAACTAATGCAGAAATTAGAGATAGAATTTTTACCTGAAATTAGTTGAAATTATTTTTTTAAATAGACGTGTTCCTTAGAAATTTTCCCCGTGAAATGTTCTGGGAACACTTGAATTGATAGTCTTCGAATTTTTGTGAAAGAATAATAACCTTCAAACACTAACTTGAAAATGTTGATATAAAATAAAACTCATAATAAATTGATACGAGAAGGGTTTTTTTTTTTTTTTTTTTTTTTAGAAATAATTATACCAAAAAATCTGAAATCTGTCAAATAAAAGGATAATTTTCAGCCAGTTTGATAATACAAAAAAAAAAAAAAAAAAAAAAAAAAAAAAGTTATAAAAAAAAAGTGAAAAAATGAAAAAAAATTAAAATGTAAAGATTATTGCTATTATAAATGATTCACTGCTTCAAATAGAATTTTTGTCACAGGCCCTTAAAAAAATTTATTTTTTAATGTTTCGTTATTCAGAACATTTTACTGTACATAATTTATAAACATATACACAATGAGTCGATAAAAAATAAAATAATCTATACTAACAGAAAAACACTTTATTCAAAATAAGTTATTAAAATTTTACAGTTAATGTTTTTAAAAACTTACGTGTGTGAATGTCAATATATAGTTTAAAATTATTCATATTATTGTATAAAATGTTCAGTTTTAAGAAATTAACAAAAAATACTTTTTCCCGATACTAAGAAACGAGATAAGTTATGCTGCTTTCACATTTAAGCAATAGGGTATATACGTAAAGAAATATTTTATAAATTTTTAGAAAAAAAAAACTTCTGTTAGATGCAATTTAGTTTTATTACAAGATAAAAACATGAACATAAAAAGCATTCACATTGCCGTCAAAAATGTTTTTATTTTTTATCTTTAGATCACTGTCTATAAAAATATTTTAAATGATAAAAATTAAAGATTAAAATTAAATTATTCCCCATATAGAAAAATACTAAATATATGCACTTAAAAATATTTTAAAATACTTTTCTTTATATGTCCAAAATATTTTTGCTGAAATTTTGATTTGTAACATTAATATTGTTTTAAATTTTGATTTAGAAGAATTCTAACTAAAACTCGTATTGGCACAGTTTCAAGGTCGAAAGTTTCTTAGATTTAATCTGTCAATTCTAATTCTACTCACAATAGTAACTGATAAGGTTATCAGTTTAAGTGCATCCCATTTTCACTCATTCTTTCAATGAAGGACAAATTTCGGAAGAAGCCTGCCAAAGTTTAATCAACCGTTATTTGTGTTACGTATTAAGTAATTCTATTGCATAATTTCATGTTTTCAAAAAACAAAAAGGAACAAAATAACTTTATGATAAAAGAAATAAAGCTAAACCTATAAAAATTTCCTCTGTTTTGAATGCGATAAGTGAATTCTTACCAATGATTTTAGATAATGAGGCAAGAAAAAAATTCTTTAAGTTAAAAACATGTCATCAAAGAAAAATGACGATATTGTTATATGGAAATGAATAAAATAATTTATTACAATGAACACAGATTGAAACTGTTACAAATTTCACGTTAACTACGTAAGTTTTTTTAAGTCCAATATATATACTACACATAATAATGATAAGGAAAAGTAATTAAATGAACGTATATATAATTTGTGAAGTTAAAATAAAAAAGTTTAAAATTAAAGAGCATTATTTTTCTTTTCGAAATCTCCCCTTTTTAAAATTTTGTATTAAATATACCTGAGTAAATTAACTCGATGAAATGAGCTTTATTTGTTGTTAATCAAACAATGTCTCAGACTTAATACCAGCAGTTTTAACATATAATCTACTAAATATTGTCTTTTTATCTAAATCACACCTTAAGCGTTAAATTTTTATTCAATATCAATTTGATAACTAACTATAAACTACGGTTTAATGTAAATTTTTAAATAATATTTTTCTTCATTTGTATATACATTACGCAGCACTCACTCTTTTTAACATAATAAACATAACAAAAGAATATTCATAAACATTTTATTACTAGCAAAAAATGTATATTTATTTATAACTTTTGCAAAATCATTCGAAAAAAATTATGAGTACATAATATTTTAACGTCTCAATTTGTATCAAAAGAACAAAATAATCATATAAACATAAAATTTAATTA
>CM057813.1:85550454-85608578 GCA_030067965.1 Latrodectus elegans
GCTCCGCGTAGAGAGAAGCAGAAATTTGAGTGTGTAAAGATGCGCGAGCACGTCATAAGAAGTGAATTCAAAAGTCGTAATCTT
This sequence comes from Latrodectus elegans, assembly GCA_030067965.1. Lineage (NCBI taxonomy): Eukaryota > Metazoa > Arthropoda > Arachnida > Araneae > Theridiidae > Latrodectus > Latrodectus elegans. The sequence goes on from CM057813.1 coordinate 85,550,539, forward strand.
TTCTAGCCAGAAAAGATTACTCGTCAATTGTAAAATTCACTGCCCAAGTAATTTGGAGATAAAACGGACTGTTTATTGAGTCAATGAAATAGGTTATCAGAGAAGTTACGTGAATGTGAAGGTGTTAAGAACGTTTGCAACTCTGATAGATATGATTTATAGCTTTATGACTCTTGGCCTTACAATTTATCTCCAACGTTAACAAACATTTTGTTTGTTTTGATTTAAGAAACAGACATTTTTCGTGTTGGCGATGCACTATTTAGCGGATATAAGAAGTAGTTTAAGTATAAAATACTTTAATTAAAATCGTTTCGAAAAATATGAAAAATAAGAAATCAAAATAATTATTTTCTTACTAATTTAAATTTTTTAAATTTTTGTTTAGATAGCAGGCATGTGCATGTTAAAGGAGAATATGAAAAGTAATTTTTATTTATTATGAATCTAATTTATAGCATTCAGGATAATTTTGTATGATGAAATTTTGCAAGAAATCATAAACTGAAAGCTATTAGTGTAAGTTGGCAATGAATATAAAGAATTTTCAGCTTTAGGTAGCATCAGTTTTAGATTACAAGACATAAACAGAGTTTTTTTATTTTTTAATTGCATACTTAACACTAGATTAGCTAATATTTTAAATTATGTAAATAAAATATTTATTGCAATAAATTTTTTTATTTTTAAGGAACTTAATAGAATTAGATACCTACAAACAAGTATTTCTGCTACTAAGTGTGTTACTCATAATAAAGATTTAAATTAAAGAGATTACCCCAATACTAAGACTACTTAATAAAGATTTACTTCCCTATAATTCGTATAATTTATCTCATATTTAATTTTTATTGTAAATTTCTAAATAATAACCTTTTATAATTTAGAAATTTACAAACATATTTTAACACTCGCATTCGGTAACTGATAAAAGGTAGTTTATGTCATGCTTGTGACTAAGAGAAAATATTGTTTGAAACATTATAAAACTCAATAATTCAAATTATAAAATTCTTTATTATATTTTTGTGTGTGTTTTCTTTGTAAACTTTTAAATAAATAAACAATTAAATTAGAGAATAATTATTATATAATCATTGTAGTTTATTTCGAATAATAAAATGATCTTAACTTGATTACTTTGGATAATGAGGCATGGACGCGAATTTTAGTTTTATTTCTCATGCTTGGTAAATTATTATGTATTTTTATGAATAAATATTGAAAAATTGTATATTTCCTGAAGTATATGAAATAAATAATTTTTTACTTAAGCTGCATTAGCATTTGAGGTAATATAATAGAACACAAGAGCTTTTTAATTTTATTTGTAAATTTTCAATCACCAAACACACAAACTTAAATCATTTTTTTATATACTAGAAATTGTGAATTACATAAAAAAATACGCTTTCAGATAATATTTCTTCATCAGGGTCTTAATCAAGATCTTTTTAGCATCTAAGAAAAAACATGTGTGTTTATTAATTATTGCATTGTGCTTAATAAAAGCTTTAACTTCACATTTTAAGCAAAGCAAAGAAAGTAGCATTGAAAACATTGCAAAGAAAATAGCTGATGAAAAAAAACTTTTACTTGAATACCTTATTTTTTAATTGTAAAATGCAAGAAAACTATAATATTATTTGTAATTATATACAGAAATGCCTATTTGTTATACATGTCGCAAAATATACTGATTCAACTATTTACTTTGAGAAATTATGAAACTGATTAATTAAATTTAGAATTTAGGGCACAGTATTAATTTTTAAATGGAAAATTTTATTGCACTGAGTATTTGATTAATTATTTCCTCTTTCTGAGGAAAATTAAAACGCTGTTTCTTTACTTTTGCTAATATGCCGAATTATGGTTAAAAGGTTAGCGTCTCCAATTTCAAAGCAACAGGTCTCGGTTTCAAATCTTAGTTTCGGCCTTGATGTTCCCTCCTCTGTATGTGTATTCCTTATCCCTTCACTTTCGGGGCGAAATGTCTCACCCACTGGGTATTCCATTGTATAAGATGTCATCACATTCACTCTTTGTAGCGTTGAATAAGTATATCCTTAGTGGGGTTGGGCATTAGAAAATTTTTTTTACCTAATACACAATTCTTTTAGCAATAAATAAGCGGTAGCTTAAAAGCTTAAGAGTATAATTATAATTAAATAATTAAACTTAATTTTTAGAAATATTTCAGTTCATAAAAGCTACTTAATCTTAATTTTAAATTGAATATAAATAGCACCAATAGTTAATTTTAAGTTACGATTAATTTAATATTGAAATATTTTTACGAAAAAGAATTTAAGGAAAACCAAATTTGTTTAAAAAATGTCTAAATGATTATCTGAATTAATTAATTGCGTGAAATGCATTGATGTACACATTTGGATTAAATTATAAAATTATTTTACCATCAAATCACATAACATCAATTAAAGATAAATGTTATCAACCAAAGAACACTGTATTAAGAATACTACGATTAAAACTTTCATTATAAAATGAAAATTTTATTTAATATCTTAATAAAATTTTTTTTTACATGAATGAATTTTTTTGGTTTTATTTAGGGAAATACATAATATAAAATTTAACTCTGAATTAACTAATCAATCAATCAATTAAAAGACCAGATTAATAATCAATCAATCAATTAAAAGACCAGGTGTGTTGAAAAACATCCGAAAATAATATAAAAATTCCGAATATTTCGAAAAGCATATTTAGAATATTTGTAGATAAATAATATGGATGCATGTTGCTTATTTTATAAATTTCTTATAGCAAAACTACCCATTCATCTTTTATTTTCCACTCCATTTAACTTTATTATTCTCAAGCATATAATAAAGTTAATGAAAATTGGTGGCAATAAATTTCCTGTTCATCACTTATAAAAATTGTTTTTCAAAATGACATAGTCCTCGATGGTCCAGTAAAAATGTTTAGTTGTTCACTCAAAATTGCGAATTTCCCTGAAGAAAAATTACATTGTTTGGTATTTCTTTCTCGATGATATAATACTAATAGATTTCTCAACTGAACATTAGACTTTAAAATATTTAGCTTAAATTTATTATCTGGAATGTTTGTTTTGAAATTATTGAAATATTCAGAATCAAGAAGATTGTCGGTTAAATTTATTATGACTAAAATAACAATGATTACAAAGAGAAAATCATTTGAAAATCCATGAATATTAATAGAAATGAGAATATTATGTTAAAATCTCTTCAAAGACTTCATTTTATTTAAAAATATTTTAATATTAATGTAATAAGGAATAATAATCTTAAAGAAATACTTGTTTATAAATAACATGTTAACTAAAACAGTTAATATTCCTCTTGAATATTAAAAATAATATAATACTAGCAAACACAAATAATCCTCAATAATTGTCAAAATATTTTGAGACTTAAAATAATTTAATGTTAAGTTTTCAAAATAGTTATTCCACATTATTTAATAAAAAAGATCAACTTACGTTATTATGAATGGTTTAATGCATTTAAGATGAAGTAGAAATATGCATAATTTTTCTATAAAAATGTAATGATAAGAAAAGTTATTTAAAAAAGATAGCATATTGCTGATGTTATATCTTTAAAATTTATCTAAACACCTGCATTCAAAATAAACAGAATCATTTTAAAACAAAATGTTTCATTCAATATAAAGAAGAAATTATATGCAAAACAAGTATAATAAGGTGAAATTTTAAAATCTGTGTTAAATTTATTAAATTATCAATTCATGTGCGTTTGTAAATGTCGTATAAGGCTACATTTGTGCTTGTATCGTTTTTCACAAAAAGAACACATAAAAGGTTTGCTTGCAGAATGCGTAACCATGTGTCCTTTTAAGTGATATTTTCTTTTGCAACTGAAAGGACATAAAGTACATTTGAAATTACGAATGCTGGAATGCATTACGGTATGCATCATTAAAGTCGATATCCTGAATGTGTGGTAGGAACAGTGATGACACTTGAATGGTGGACCTCCATAATGTTTTTCCATATGGCGATAAAATTCTCTATTGTAGGTAGACACAAAATGGCAAAATTCACATGGGTATTCAACATTCTCGTTATGTCTTAATTTGTGTTGCGCCATTTTTTCTTTGCGATCACTGGTGTAAAAGCACTGATTACACGCAAATCTCTTTTCTTTCGAATTTTGGAAGACTGCAACTTTCGAGGACTTATAAGCTTTGGCCATCTTTTCATTTTGCATTATTGAAACTGGTAGGGAATCAGGGTTGCTTTCTATTGAGATATGATTCCCATTCCATGTATTGGAATTATGCTTTATCGTGAGGACTGGTGATAGATTAATGTATTTGGTATTTACATGAATCATTGACTCACAGTTTACAGAATTTAAAGGAGAGTCAAGAGGGATCTCTTCCGGAATCAGATTTCTCTTCCAATCTTGTAAATTATTTGGCAGTTGGAAAGCTCTTAATTTAGCTGACTTATATGGATTCGTTTTTATTGGACATGATGAGAAATTAAAATTGTCTTCCCATTTTTCTGGAAAAAGATTATCCTCCCATTTGTAGATATCGTCTGTCAGAGAAAGATCCGATAATTGCTTTGTGGATTTGTCAAGTAGTATTTGATCTGAGGATCCCAAATTTGCTTGATTTTCTAGACAATCAAAATAATTATCTTCTGGAATTAAAGTTTCTTCCCATGTGGTGAAACGATCTGTAATTGTAAAATTTAATTCTTGTTCTGTACTATGATCTGTATCATATGAATCTGACCTTATTTTATTTGGTGGAAAAATTGGCTGAATCTCTTCTAAAACTACTGGTTCTGCTTTTTGTAAGTCATTTTGTAATGCGAATGCTTGTAATAAACTTGTAGATTGAATCTGACCTTCGAAATTAGATATCAATGAATTCGATGGAAAATTAGTATATGGATCTTTTATATATGGATTTTTTACTTCTATATAAATATCATCTTTTAATGAAAGTTTTGATAACAATCTCGTTGCGTCTTCAACACAATTTAAAGTTGAAGAGTGAAAATTGTATGCTCTGTACACATCAAATGACATACGGTTAGAAGTTTTCCAAAACTCATGGAAGTCGGAAGCCATAATCTGTAAGAATAAATGAATATCATGATTTCTCAATACAAAATTAAAAACAAATAAAGTATTTTATCATTGAAAAAATACATCAATAAGTACCACCATATAATGCTACATTTTCCATGTATCATAGCAAATTCTGAAAACCACAAGAAGCATTTAAGTTGTTAAATTATTTCATTTGGGTTTCTGTAAATGTTCAGTTTATTATTATTACTATAGATTCCTCGTTATTTGTTTGCCTATAAAACAATAATTTACCTATTAAAGTCTTTTTAATAAATTTATCTTGGTGTGTATTATTATTGTTAAGAAACAAATGCAAAAGAAAAAATTCTTAGATAAAACGTTAGAAAAATTCTTGTTTAGAATCAATTTTTTATTTGCTCATCTTCCTACTTACAAACACATAAGATTAAATTTATGAAATTTAAAGCAGATTAAATCACAAGTTGTTTTTGTTATGTATTGGTTTATCACCAAGTAAAAATATGAATGTTGTTATAAATTTTCATTTATTATAAAAATGTATAGTAAATTTTTTAATGGAAATGTATTGAAAAATTACTATAATAATTTAAAAAATGGTAAAAGTATCATTAAGCTATGGTTGCGTAAAGAATCTTATCATGTATCATGATATTGATTCATGATCATGGTATCATATGACTATAATTTTGTGAGGTATCTTTATATCTTATCATATGACTATAATTTTATGAGGTAAAATTCAACACAGATGTTAATATGTAATACTATTCATTAGTAAGAAATGTTTACTGTGTTTGGTAAAAAGTAAGAGTAACAAAACAATCTCTGTGTTTTGTAAAAAGTAAGAGTAACAAAACAATCTCTGTGTTTTGTAAAAAGTAAGAGTAACAAAACAATCTCTGTGTTTTGTAAAAAGTAAGAGTAACAAAACAATCTCTGTGTTTTGTAAAAAGTAAGAGTAACAAAACAATCTCTGTGTTTTGTAAAAAGTAAGAGTAACAAAACAACCTCTGTATGCATATGCGTTAAGGAAAATGGTATTTGAAAAATTGATTTTAGATAAATACGCTGCCTTGTAGAAAGACAAATTTGGTCATTCAGCAATGAAATAAGATTAAAAAATTAAAGAATGTCATCACGCATTCTTTAAAAATATTTTTTCTAATACAATGTAGAGATATATCTTCCTACATTCTTGTGATATGAGCTGTAAATTTTTTACAGATAGTTTTCTCTCACTGAAATAATGATTTTATGCATTTCATCTCATTCATAGATAATGAGTTAATTTGGAGAATTATAAGACAACCTTCTATTGCAAGAGTGCTAGAAGTTAAGTAAGGTACTTTTGTTTTCAGAATATAAGCCCCCAATTTTAATTTCTTCAGAAGAAAAAAGTTTCTATGCACATGCTCAAAAATAAAGTAATTTGCAAAACTTTTAATAATTTATTTACTTGTGATTTCCTATATTCTTTCGAATAATTGCAACTGATACGTTAAAAATAAAGAAAGAGTTGCTTATGAATAAAACTAATATTAAAATTACTGTTCAGTTAAAACAATATTATTTTGTTAATTATTAATATTTATATACCTGCTTGTTAAAGTTTCAGTGGTTCTTTTTCTGATAAAAATTACTTAACACAATCAGTCAATAGTTTTTAATTATTTGTAATTCACCAATCAGTAATTAGTAATTTTGATGTTCTTACGTGTCAAATGGACGTATGAAACAGAACTTTACACGAATTTCTTCACCATACACTCTCAACGCGCTTAGTATTACAGTCGTTGGCGAGGAGAGGTATTAAACACTTTGTCTTCCGAATCCAAAAATAATGTTTTTAAACACCAAGCTATTAAAAATCTATTTTTAACAACGTGATCACACAAATTAAATAGTAGGTTAGAAATTTCCCCTTAATCTTCCTTCAGTATTATAACACTTATTATAACTATATATAAGTACATTTTAATAATATGGAAAATTTCACTTATTTTTTCATTTTGAAATTATATTTATCCTGCATAAAAAACAAATACTATTTAGTTGTATTTAATAATATGTATTTGCTAATAAGCACCATTAACATATATCATAAAAAAACTATTTAGATTTATATGTTATGTTAAATATTTATATTTCTAAATTAATATTTAGTTGCAGTAAAGTATTTTGGGAAATATATTGAAGTGTATACTTATTTTAAGTATTAATCAATCAAAATTGTCTTTACCTGTATCAATTCTCTAACAATACTCAGATCAACAGTTACTTAAGGATAATGAATTTAAAAAAATACAAAATACGATTGCCTTAGAGCGCCACTTTCTTTGTTACTATGTATTTGTGCACCAGAACTCTCTCTGTTGTCATTTATTCATGAATGTCAAAGCATAATTTATCTCAACAGGATGCAGGCTTTTAAACACCATAGATGATTCATCCGTCTCGTCCAAAATTCTTCCAAAGTATTTTATTTTAAATATTATTATATTGTTATGTAAGTAATAGAGAAAAAACAAAAATGTTGAATTTTATCCTTATTTATTATACTTAGTACCTCGAAATTCTTTTTATTGTGACAGTTTTATGGATACTCAGTTAAAGTTAAAAACAGAAAGTGATAATATTTAATTACTTAGAATTCTCTGAATTATTGTCAAAAATAAAATGTAATGCAACATAAAATATGATAAAATTTATGTTATGTCACAGCCGCAATAAATATTGTATTGAATAAAAAAGAAAAGTTTGTTTACTAATATTTTTATGTACGATGAGAAGCACAATAGAAGTTTTGTTTAATAAGGAAAATAAATAACAGAATTTTAAATATCATTTATACAAATTACTGTACTTGAGCTAAATGAAATTATGCAAGCATTTTTATGAAGTAAATTATAAAATACATAATTATTGCATCATAAAGTTAGCCTTTCCCCTTTCTTCAACCCAATTTTTTTCAATTTTCTTTTTAACAAAATGAACTTGAACTATTATAAATAATATCGCCTTAAAATAAATAGATGTGAAAATATTTTACTAATAAAAATATTTAAAAAAATAAATGGATCTATCCACACACACACACGTACGCACTCACACACACGCACGCACGCACACACACACACACACACACACGCACGCACACACACACGCACGCACGCACACACACACGCACGCACGCACACACGCACGCACGCACGCACGCACACACGCACGCACGCACACACACACGCACGCACGCACACACACACACACTAACACGCATGCACACACACATATACACACATACACACATATACACACATACACACATATACACACATACACATACACTCATATACACACATACACACACACTAACACGCACACACACACACACTAACACGCACGCACACACACACACACTAACACGCACGCACGCACGCACGCACACACGCACACACACACACACGCACGCACATACACACATATACACACATACACACATATACGCACACATAAATTTTTCCTAATAAAATAAAATTTGAATCGAGATAGAGATTATTAATAAATTATTATTTCATATAAAAGTAATGGGACTTAAAAGTATTTTAAGATAACTGAGTACTTTTTTGACATTTCTATTTTATCCATTTAATTTATAAGAAAATACCAATTGTGTTTTCGAAAACAGCTGTAATATATAAGCTGTTTCGATGTTTTCTTTTTATACAACTGCTGGAACGAGCATTGAATTTTTAATTAAATCCATCTAGTTCATTAATAATTTTACATAGTTTATATTTTTGAATTTGTAGAGTAAACTTGGAGTTCATCATGGAGTAGTATCTGGAAGCCACAGTTTACAGCGAAATGACCCGTTTTAGAACAGCGGTTTCATTGCAGTTCTGCATTCACGTTCTGACGGGATGCTTGTTTGGGAAATCTTCATATTTCTTCTCTTGTGACATGTAAATGTCTTGAAATTTATTTAGGAAGTCATTTGAACAGTAGACATCAAAATGCCTTATAATAGCCTTTGGACCTTAGGCCGCGACATGGTGTCATAAGTAAATTTGGAGTTGTTTCTTCAGTTACTGTGAGTTAAGTGTGGTTGACTTTATGATCATGTTTCCTGTTTTAAAAAGGGGAGCAAATTAAGAGTTTTCGGAGTTAGTTAATCGATTGTCATTAACGTACTGTTTTTTTAATATAAATATTAAAATTACATTTCGGCTGATGGTTGAGTGGTTAGTGTTTCTGACTTCTAAGCTGTTGATTCCGGAATTGAATCCTGGTTTAGGCATGGATATTTCTTTTCTCTTTATTTCATTATCCTTTCTTCTGAGATGATGAATGAGTGTGGCCAAAGTTACATATATACAAGTTTTTGTTGGAGTGAATTCAACTCCTTGGCTTGTTTCATAGATGTTCACCGGGAAACGATACATGAATAGCAGCTTCTGATTTTGTTGTAGCTAAGAGTTAGTAACCTAATGACCGCAGTTGGTAAAAAAAAATTATTTTAATTAGGAATGCTTAATTACATGATTTGCTTTATATCAATTAATCTTTGATAGAAAATAAAATGTTACCCAAATCTATAACTAATTGCTCAGTTATATTTAAACAAATGTTATTTTTAAAGATATTTTCAAAACGTATTAGATAGTGTCTGATAGAATTATGTTATTCAACACTTCGTTATTGATCATGTTATAAAAAATGTAGAAATATATGAAACGACAGTAATTAAAAAATAAATATAATACGATAAGTTCAGCATTCATTTATCTATTCATCATATACAATACCTCAAATATCATATATTGTGATGAAATGACTATAGCATTTATTATTTTTTAACTTAAAGCTTCAGATTGACATTCAGTATGTAAAGGAATATTTGAACAATAGAAACAGAGTTTGTGCCGCGTGGGTGTTACGAAGTCATTATTTAAATATATAATAAGCTTTTTATATTTGCTACATATGATCAGTAGTCAAAACTTACCAAGATGACGAATGAATATTCATCACAATCTATTTTCTAAGCACGGTAGTTGTAGCAAGTCATAAATGAAGCATGTTCCCTTGGGGGATTTGGAGATTCCGACGACTGAGATTTCTTGTTCTTCCAATCACTTAATGTATCATTTCTATGATGAGGGTAAGCTAAATGGTGAATGATACTGATATATGCTAAGGAAATAACAGTATCATTTGTTATTGCATACGTTCTACGTGCATTTAGATCATTATAATGCCAGTAATTTTCATGAAAAGTCATCAGATATCATCAATAACACAATCAAAACAATGCCTTTTTGTTGCGTGAAGTGTCAAATGAAGTCATCATGGACTTCTAATTATAAGCTAAATGAATGTAAATTCTTTCTTTACTTCAAGTGAACATAAGCGAAACATTATCAATTAAAAATCATGAATTATCAAGGAATAGAATCCTGTAAAATAATATGCTGCAGTTGTTCTAATAAAATTCTATTACCAATGAAGACTTGATGCTATTGAGTCCAATTCAGTCAACTTAATTGGCACCCGACTACAAGCCTGATGCACAATTAGGAAAATAGCAATTACATATTTTTATCATTTAGAATTAACTTTATTAAAATGAATAATCAATGAATTACTCGTCTGCTTTTTGCAACTTCTATGTTTATGCATTAATCTACACATCATGATGGCACATCGTTTCAAATAAATACATTTACTCTACAACACACATAAATACATCAAATATGTTTTGATGCAAGTTAAATATCTTTGACGTCAATGTTTCTTCAAATTTTAAAATTTTTTTACATATAAGGTGATATAAATTAAATGAACTTTTAATTTAATATAAAAATTGATATTATTATACATATTTTTTATAATAAGATGTTTTTCTCACCCACATACCTTTTTTTTAACTTTTAATGAATCTATAAGAAAAGAAAGAAAAAGTGCTTCATTTTTTTCATAATTTACTAATGATATAGGATGTATTACTGTTAGTTTTAACATTAATAACTACATAATTTGTGAATCATAAATTTTTTATAAAAGTATTTGGCATTATTTTTTTGGTATTAAAACCTAGATAGAGAGAAATGAAGATTATAATAACTATAAGTAAACCAAATTATATTTTCTGACTAATGGTCGATGGAATTCCTTAAATGATATTATAATAGTAAACTTCTTATATATTTGAATATAAATTAATTGATGTTTAGTATTAACTACATACTCAAATGAAACAATACCAATTATTTCTGAATTATATTTTTTTAAATAAATGTAACTTTACATCTTAGGAAATACATTTATTCAACTTAATTATAAGTGGAAACAAAAAAAATGCTGCTATGTATTAATACATTTTTCTTTGAGTTGGACTAATGATTTCATTTTCAAATCAAAGATAAACTTGTAAAAAAAAGTATTAATGAGCTAAATTTATCTTTAAAAATATAGCTTAAGCTTTGCTAATTGGTAAAATCATGAGTTTATGATTCAACTGGAATGAAGAAGTATAACCCGCTTGAATACCATTGCAAATAAGAATAGGAAATAATTACTTAAAATATTTTTTTATTTTTTAATGAGAAAAGATTGTATAAACATCTTTTGATAATTACTTGACTCAGATTTTTATATCTCTGTCAAAGAATTATAACTTTTGAGATCGTTATTGTTTTTTTCTTACTTTTTTTTATTTTCTTAGAAATCTAGATTGTTTTTAAATTCAGTCAATACATATGTAAAATTCCTGAATTGCATTTTTTTTTTATAAATTTGATATTATAAGAAAAGTTTCAATGAGTTATGAAAATCTAAAATCAAGATCAAATCAATTATAAATGTAGTTAAAGTAGAAGTATCTTTTTGAGTCATCTTAATATTGTTTCACTTCATTTACTTTTGTTTATGTTTAATAATGAAATAAAGTTTTATTTTATAAATTATCAAAATTAGTTTTGATGGAAAAGATAATAACATTATCGTGAAAATAATTACATTCAATTGATAGAAATTAATCAGAAGTTTTGTAATGGAAAGTGTTTCAAAATATTTTTTCTAATAGATTACATTAGATATTCATATATGGTTATTTAAAATTAGCATTACATTTTTTTATGAAAATATGTTTGAACCCGAAGGATATTAAAGCCATTTTAGATAAATATTCAAAAACTTAAAAATGAATTTTAAATTGCTTTACCATTTAAAAATTTGAAAATATATTTTCAAATTTTACACACGTGTGTTCTAGTATTAGAATGTTCAGTAATTTTATATTTATTCTTTTTGATAAATATTGTGAAATAATAATTATTTTCAAGCATATTTACTAAGAAAAATTTTTTTAGTTGTTTGTGATGAATTTCTCAATAGAACTACGAATGATGTTTTGCATTTTTATTCAGAGTGTTTTCCTAATACTATTTTCAAATATGGAATATGGAGACTTAGTTACTACGCTGTTTGGGATATAAAGTACCTTCTCAATTACTACCACAATCAAACAATTAAATATGTATGTTTCTCTTCCGTTTCCTACATACACGTCTGTCTCAATAAGTAATTGGGTGTTTTCCAGGTTTTTTCCTCTTATGACAAGAATATTATTTATTATCTATGAAATACAAAGATTCAATGGATGTTAAAACTACCAACAACAACCTTAGGTTGTCAATCTATCCACTAAAAAATTCAAATTATTTGCATATTTCATACAAAAATTATTTACAAATATAAGTTTACAATTTCCAATTAAATTGCCTAATATCTAAATTTCACAGGGGTAAAAGTAATTTTTATATTTTAATCTATTCTGACATATTTTAATTAGATTCATTTGTAATCAATTTCACAGTTTGTTGAATATAATATAAACTAATTAGTTATACATTGCACAATTTTACATTTATAATTTTTTCACGAAAATCTGCTTAAGATATTAATTAGATTCGCTTCTATTAATTGAGGTTTATAAAATCTACATCATAAATGAAGTCATTTTTCACAAACATACGTCGGAAATTCAATGAATAATTTTGAAACAAATTAATTCAATCAATTTTTTTCCATTTGCTTATGATAATTTAATTATTTTTTGGAAATGATAGTAACAATATATTAAATTTGAGTAGGAAAATAAAATGTAATTTTATTGATATATAAAACGGATCAGGATTAAAAATTTGTTCGCTATTTTTAAGAATTTTTTAAGTAAGTATCGCTCATAAAATGTTAGTATAAATCAAGAAAAAAAATATATAATTAGACATTAATATGCGTTATTCCTAGTGACATTTTGAAAAAATGAACCTGGAAAATTATTTACCTTTAATATGTAAATAGTTAATATAAAACTACACTGCAAAATGTTTTAAATATGTTACTGAAGTTAAATTACATAAAACTATACAGCAAATAGTTTTAAATATAAAACTAATGTTAAACAAAATGAAGATAAATGCTGAATTTCTGTGTGTTTGTATAATTATATGCAGTGTTGCTTAAACAATATCCCCATTTTCTCGGGAACGGGGATATAATATAATAGGATGAAAAATCTTATAGAAAATCAATGTGCTTTATAGGGTAAATTCGTTATGATAAAATCTAATATCTGTTGGTTATAAATTGTAACACAATAGCTTTTGAATATGAAATTTTTTGTTTAAATTCTATAGTTTACGTCATTTTAGGAAAAATGTTGACAAAACTACATAGTGAGAGTTTTATTGATGTAATCAGGTTATTAAGAAAATTCTAAATGAACTTGAAATTACATTGAACTAAATATGCTTGATAATCTGTTTTAGTTGAAAATATTTAGCGAGAAGAGAATAAAACATAAGCCATAAACATAATTTAAATTACAATTAATTCAATGTAAGAAATAATTTAATATAATAAATAGTTTAAAGGGCATGTTAACATATTCATTATAAAAACTATTTTTGTTATTCTTAATTTTAACTAATTCAAATTATTGATAAGAAAATAATAATGAGTGTAAAATTTTTATCCTATAATAAATATAAGACCAATTTCACAAACAGCAAAATATTTCTAAGAAATTTCATGTGTTGTTGAAGAGTTAAGGAATATAAGTAATATTGTTAAATATATACCACAAACAAAAAGCAAAGTTGTGAAATATGACAAGTTTCCTATTTCTGAATTCATATATTTCACAACTTAGAATCTTAGTCTACACAGTTTCATTGTGAAGTAATGAAACAAATGCAGTGGGAGCAAGCAAAAAAGTTTAATTTTCTCCTCCCCTAACTTTTATTCCAAATACGCTTTTTCTTTACTAACAACAAATAATAATAAAAAAATCCTTTGACAGTTTCACACATATTTATTTGATTTTAGAAATTATGCAGCATTCTTCTAAGTATTTTTTACACAGTGAAAAGAGTATCTTTTTAATAATTATTATAATTTTGAAAGCAAGAAATAAAAATTCAAAAATTAAAAAAGTAATAGACTGTAGGATAATATAGGCAACAGAGAATCTTTAGTTTTTCTCTTTGAATAAGGCTCTTTTTCAAATATCACTTAATAAAATAGTGCAGTTTACACAATTTTCATAGATAATTGCATTATAAATTATATTTTTGTCTTACACAATGAATCTTATTTTTTTATATCAGAAAATAAATTATTTATCCTCAGTTGCTTCTAAATAACTGTTTCATAAACATTTAATCATTCTGAAATAACTGAAACTTCACTTCTTATCAAGAATCCTCAGCATGTGATTTTCGAATATCCATTCTATCGAATTATTCAATGAGTAGTCTCTTCAACAGTGTAGTGTGTGTAAGGGTTGCATAATCAATAATTGTTGAAGAAGAAGAATAAAACAGACATATATGCTCTAAATACTTTCCTTTATTTTTTTCTGATTATTTACTTCCATAAAATATAAGAAATCAATTAAAAATCCTGTTTTAGGAATGAACAGGAAACATATATTAAAAATAGAAGACATGTTTTTGTCTCTTCAAGATATATCAATAGACAATATTTAGATTCTTTTGTTCGATACCGCAAGAAAAAAATGTTTTGAGTAAAGAAATATTTTTTTCCAATGGTTGGGGTATATTGTCCCCTTATACATAATGAACCGGCCAGAAACAGCGGCTTCTTTGCTGCCGAGGCGTTGCCCTGGGTGCACCATAGGGGGTGGGCCACCATCGCACCCTCACACATGCCATAGGGACCCATTTATAGGGTAGGCACCATTCATCCCCCTTTCACATACAAGGAAAGGACAAAGAAGGATAGAGAGAAAGAAAGTACATCCATGCCTGAACCGGGATTCGAACCCAGAACCTCCCTATCCGCAGTCAGGCACTCTGACCACTAGACAAGTTGGCTGGCTTTGTAAGTAAAGAAATATGAATTGTATAATTTTAGTGTTCTTTGTGATACTATGAATTTGTATTGTTGTTAAAGTTTCTCAATTGTTTAGTAATATATTCATTGAATAAGTTTGGGGAAAAAGTGAAGCAAATTTTCTCTTATTAAGCACCATTATGTTGGAGAGTATTAGATATATTTCTCCACATTTGGAAATAGTTTCTTTATTTCTGAATGATAAAAAGAATAAAATATTTTTCGGAATAAAGCAGATCCTCAAACAACTTTCAACGTAATAAGTGTTGAAAGGCATAATTCTTATGATAATGTGATATGCATTTATGTTATTAAATTATGTTCTAATAGTTTACTAAATATTCATTTATCTTATTATTATATAATAAATTTTAAAAAAAAATTTTAAGAATACTTTTAAACTTATCATATATAAATAAAGAATTCTTCTCAAAAATCTCTATATAATTGAAGATAAAATAATTTTTAAAATAAAATATTTCCAAATGGATTTAAAATGCGAAAAGTTATCCACTTTGAATTTATGCCGTTAAAAATGAAATGATATCATCGAACATTCTTTAAAAAAGAATTTTAGCTTTTCTTTCCGTTTTAATCTTATTTCAGTCTTAAATGCATTAAGAATGGAGAAAAAGTCTCAATTATCTTAAATATTGCTCTTAAAAGAAATTTGAAAACATTTTACTTTATCTTTTAAAGTGGTTTTTATTTCTAAAACTAAACTATTAGTTTTGCAGCGAAGCAATTAAAACTTTTACTAGAAAGATTTCGGAATTAACTCAAAGAAAAATTTCTTTCTACCTTCCTCATTCTTGGTATCTGCCCTTTAATTAGCAGAGATTAGTTTTTAATTATTTTGTTATTTTTCTATTGAACTTTTCTTTTACGATTATCAAAATTAATTCAATTTTAGTTGAAGTGGAATATAAGGTCAGAGTTACACGAAGAAAAATTATGGTAAATATGTGGAAATTTATTTGATTATTCCTAATAATGATTCTAAATCCTAAAATAAAATTATTTTTTTATTAGCGTTTTTTGAGCTGGTGTAAATTGTTTCTTATTGAATAATAGATTTACTTACCAAGTGACAAAGTAATGTCTTTAAAGGCAAAAATTAAAAAATATATCTATGAAGGTATAAGTGAAAGTATACATAAAGTATACGTAAGTATTGTGTAACATACTTGTAGATTCAACATTTAATTCTTTTTCATTTCACTTTCGACAAGCATAAACATATCACTAGTTTGCGATGATTTAGGTGTATCGATTGTGATAGTGTACATTATCTATTGCATAACGTATATCAAAATTTTGTTATAGAATATTACGACCAAATTTATCATTTCAAATTTACCATTTCAAATTGAACGCCAATCTCTTGATTTTTTTAGCATGATTAAGTGGTTATAATTTTTTTTAAAATGGAGAATGGCGCATAAAAATGTAAAAAGTTTTCTACAAAATGGCTTTTAGAATATTACTATACTATCCTGAAGTGAATTTTAGAAAAATATTTTGTATGAAAATTGATAAAAAATTAGCTATCAAAAGTTAACGACTACAGATCTTCAAGATAAATGATTGTGGGAGTAGCTCTAAAGTGGAATCCAAAGATAGTTTTTGAAAGCTTATATTTAAGTTACATACTTTGTTTTCATTCTTTAAAATTAATACATTAAGTGAAATAATTGTATTTTAATTACCATATTTTATTTTTATTTTATATATGATTTGTTTTTCTTGTTAATTACAAGCAAAAATATACGATGCACCCCCACCCAAAAAAAATATTTTACCAGATAATTTTAGAGACTATTTTGAGAGATCATTATCAGTATAAAATGGAACACACTTTATGATTTTTAAAGTAATGAAATGTTTATGATTGAAATAAAATTAAAACGAACATTTATTAATTTTATATCATTATTCAGTTGGTTGTATTTGAATATTTACCAGGCTTTTTAACATAATTATGTTTCTTCACAGTATCAGAGCCGAGGTGGAAGCCGAATGGTTCGCGCTATTACCTTCGGTTCATCAGTTCGTGAGTTCGAGCCCTACCTTGGATATGGATGTTTGTAGTGGTTCGGAATCCAATTTAAACCGTAGGTCCCGGTCTAATTAGCCCTCGTGTGCAAAAAATGACCGTTGAGCGACATACAAAGCATCACTGTATAAAAATTAATTTGATCCGTAGTAATGTTACAAAATACTCAAGCTTTTGTGACATTACTACGAAGTTTTAGCATTTTTTTTTACTTTTATATATGTTTAATCATTTAGATTTCTATATATATCGGAAACAACTTATCGGATGGCTTTCTAAAACAAGAACTTCATTTTAAGATAAGAATTTTGAAATAATAATTTCATTTACCTGTCAGTTTTAAATTTGGTGTACTTTTTAATAATTTTTTTTGTTGTATTATTGATTAAAATATAATTTGTAATCAAGAAATAGGTTATATATATATATTTTTTTCATCTATTTTGTTTTTTTACAATTTTTATGATTTTTGCTGTTTTCACAGTCAATTTCTTTGATTAGTAATAATGAATAAATAATTTAAATCATGTACTAAATTTTAATTGGATTATGAATCTTAAGATTTTACTTAGCCGATGAGCTCATAAAAGCGCTAAATGTGTCATATAGCGGAAATGTTTGTGTAAAAAATTACGAGCCTTTTCATTTTAGAATTTATATATAAACAGCGTAATCTTTGGTATAAATTATTGAAATGTGATTATTATAAATATTTTAAGAACAAGTTTCAGTGAACAGTATTTTAGAAAATAGATTTGAAGGGGAAAATGTAATAGAAATATATAATATGGTTTATATTTTAAGATATCTTTTTGTTCTACTTTTGGACGGAGTAAAGTATATGCCAAAAACCTAAAAATTGAAGAAATAAAAAATTAAAATTATGAAATTGAAAGGAAAATAGCAAAACCGAAGTAAAGATTTTTGTTAATAAAATATTATTAAAATCATTAAAAAAGCATTAAAAATTAATTGAAGTTTTAGAGCATCTAAGAATATTTTGCTTAGGAATAATAATGGATAAATTAAGTAAGCTTCATTTTTATTATATATGTATTTCTGATCAGTGTTTTACAATATTGCTATTGTAAGAGATTGAACGCTTACAAGTCACAAGTACATAACATATCAGGAAAATTATCATCAAAATTTTAATCATTAAATTTGCTCCTAACTGTGGCGTTAGAAAGAATTTTTTGAGTTAATAATACTGATATATATTCTTTATAGGGATAAAATGAAAAAATATTAATATATTTAATTTTCCATCTGATTCTTTATTTTATCTATTTTGTTTATTATATTTATTAACCGATAAAATTTTCATTTATTAACAGATAAAATTTAATTAAATGATGCTGTACTCCATACAAATAACGAAATGTAAAATATGAATTAATGTTAATAATTAAAATGTGAAAAATGTGTAGTTATTTTATTCATTTGTTATTTATCATATACTGTTTTATTGCTGAACAAATATCTGTCTCATTTGTTGTTAAGATTTCTTAAATAAGGTAATTTAACATTAGTTTTATCAGTTATGCTGAGTTGGCGATATGACGATAAATAGAAATGAGATTATCTCGTTAACCTAAAAATCTCATAGAATAATTGAGATAAATAATAAAGTATCAAAGTATCAATGTATTTAGGAAGAAATGGCGATGTAATTAGATAATTAAGTTTTTAATATATATATATATATATATATATATATATATATATATATATATATATATATATATATATATATATATATATATATTTATATATATATATATATATATATATATATATATATATTTATATATATATATATATATATATGTATATATATATATATATTTATATATATATATATATACACACACATTAGGATTTAAGTTATTTAACTGGTTCAATGCCTTAAAGTAAAATAACTTATATTATTTCCATCAATTACTTGAAATTTTTTATACGTTATTATTTTGTAAGCACCTTAGATCAAATTATGAAAATATTGATTTAATTCTTATATTTCTGAAAGTTTTAGCTCAAAACACAGGAAAATAAATCAGTTAGTAAAGTAAATTTGTAAAAAAAATAATAAATAAATAAAATAAAAATAAATAAATAAATAAATAAAAAATCCATCGAAAATTTTATTGCTTCAGTAGTTTGTTATACGTTTTGAAAAACTAAATATTTGTTTCGTTGCTTGGAAGTATGAGAGTATCTTTCCCCAAATCCGGTCCACATATCTAACGGAAAACACTTTATGATCTCTTGACTATAAAAATAAATCTGAAACTCAATGCAATTCGCAAATACTTTTAGAAAATTGAAAATCCCAAGAAAGCGTTTTCATTTCCAGGTGATAAAATTCTTATATTTTTTCTTCCTTAATATTCTGGTTTTAGCCTTAGCTAAAATGGAATTTCTTTTTTTAATTGAAAAAATTATTAAATGCAAATATTATTCTAATTATTAGTTCAACATTTATTTATTTGTATCTTGGATATTATTTTATTATATTTTCTGTAGATATATCTTCAGTATTTCATTTCTGATAAAATGAAATTCAATTGATGAGAGTGAAAAACTTAGTAATAAAAAAGTTTATTGAATATCAGACAACAAAACAATTCAAATCCAAAATCAAACAACACAATCAATAATCATAGTATTTTTTATGAACGTATATCTGAAATATTTAATTTTAACTGGAATATAATTTTCTTATTTTGGTTTATTTAATGAAAAAGAGAAATTAAAAATTGAAAATTCATTAAATCTAGTAAAACAGCAATTTTGTTTGAATTCATATAAACTGAAATCAAAACTATATCTAGCTTGTTTAAATTTTCTAAAATAAATAAAATTGATGGAATCATCTGATTAAATTTCCAAAATACTTTTAAAATTTTATTAAAAAGATTTGTTTAATTGGAAACTCATTTTAAAGATGTTTTTTTTAAATCATCTCTTATGAGTTTTCCGTTTAAAAATGTAGTCTTTTTTTCATGAGCATTGGCAAAAAAACCCTTCGTTCGGCTATTTTTAGAAATTAAACTATTAATCCGAGTATAGTTTTTTCTTTTTTTAAAATTTCTATGATTTTTAAAGGTTTAAATGATCATTAACCTTATGAAAAAAAGTCTATGACAATAGAAATGTTTTCTTAAAAAAACTCAAGGAATTCATTTTTCGAAAAAGAAAATTATTTTATAGTTTCGAATCTAAGACATTTTTTTTTAATTTAGGGAACAGTTTAAGAAAAACTTTGGGAAAAAACTTTTAGATTATTTCAACTATAAATTATTTTTCTTGGAAGGGTATTTTCTTTTTATAAAGAAATAGATTTCAAATGTATCTTTTTTTAAAGTTATTCTACTATCAAACAAGTTGAAAATTACATTTTGTTCTAAGGAACGTAAAGCACGTCTTTATTGTTGGAATCTGAATTGTCTTTTACTGTGTGTTTACTTCATTAATATAAATCTAATTTTATAAGCCGTCATGTACAATCATCTCAGAGTTTCAGGGGAATTCCTAATTTACGCACAATATGTTTCGTATTAAATGTCATCAGTATCTGCATATCTGCAGTGATTAATTTATTCGTGTGAGATGAATGCGTAATGCCAAGATGTATAAATAATATTTTTAGTTTTGTGTCTTTTCTTTTTAGCTTGCATTGGCTTAATATATATATATATATATATATATATATATATATATATATATATATATATATATATATATATATATATATATATATATATATATATATATATATATATATATATATATATATATATATACGTTAACAAGTTAAGATGTCTGCTGCAAAAAAGTTGAAGTTAAAAAAATTAGGAATATTTAAATTTTCAATAATATTTTCTTAAATTATTTATATTGTTAAGTTGATGATTATGATTGTTTCTCAATTACATTTCTTTGGATTTTATTGTTATTTCTATTATTTTTACTATTTGAATATGTTGTTAAGTAAATGTAGTGATAAAATGGTCATTTTTTACGTGATGTGCCTGAATTTGAATTATAGATTCAAAGAAATGTTAAATTTAGTTATATATTTTATTTTACATTATTTTCACCATTTTATTTCCAATCTTTGATGCTACTCATTGGCAACCGGATAGAATTAATTAAATTTATAATCTGATTAATGGCAACATTGATGTATAATAAATAGTAAATCAATAGCTTGAACTGCATAGTGTGATTTTAGTTCTAAGGTGGCAGATGAATAATATACATTTTGGCCGGACAACTCAATGTTGTTAACACTTTGTTGGTTCGATCTCTCATTTGACTTAGACATTTATAGTATTTCGCAATCTATTTTAAATTGATAAATCCTTGTTGAATGGGACCTCATGTCCAAAAATCTGATTGTAGAAAGAAAAATTAAATCACAAATCGATAGTCATTGTCAGGGCTTTTGAGTTAACTACTCTATCAACAGCAATTTCTAAAATCATTATCAGAGTAAAAATACATCAAGGAAACGAGATACAATATAGAGACAGCAACAGTAACAGTGTTACTGTTGATATGTGTAAATTTTACGTTTATGAATGGTTATCACATTTTTAATCATTTCGAGATTGGTACATCAACTTGAATATTGATACTGTTTCTAATATTTTGAACAGTACCATCCATCTCAAGTTAGTTTTTAATTGGTATGGCATTGTGATTGATGGAGAATATGGTTCATTTACAGTGAATTCGGAGACTTTCATTTACAGTACTGGGGTGTATTAGTCGGCAAGTTGGTACTATCTGAGTTTATTTCATTGTAAATTACAAAGTTATTTCGAAAACTAATGACAATTTTTTATTAAATAAAAAACAGGAATTTTTACAAGCATGCTAATGTTTGTTAATAATTCACTTAAAAAGTCAAAATAATTTGAAGACTTCAAAAATAAACTAATTTTTACTCCCCTTATATATATATATACATACATATATATATATATATATATATATATATATATATATATATATATATATATATATATATATATATATATATATATATATATATATATATATATATATATATATATAGCAATAACAAAAGAAATAAAAATTTTACATATTTATTCAAATTATATCATATGTAAATAATTTACATAATGATATCAGTTGCATAACGTATAATTAATTAGGATATAAGCATTTTCAAATCAATTACAAAAAAATTGTAGAATTTTTTTTTTTCGCAAAATGAATTTGTTAAGAACTTAATTTTATCGATTTACTATGAAAATGTAATTTGAAAATTTTAGATGTGAGAAACTCGGCAAGTGATTTTTTTATTCTTTCCATTTCTTTCTTTAAATCCAATTTCTAGTCTTGTATTTGTCAATTTTACTCTTTGGAGACTGAATTTAAAGCTTGTTTTTAATATTTTCTTCTTTTGAGATATTAAGTATTTTGTATTTTGAATTCTAAATTGAATATATTAAAGGAGCACATATCTGTTTAAGATGCAATTTTCAAGATTCTCTCTAAAAACAATTATTTTTACAAAAAATATAACAATTTAAAATTAGTTTTAATTTTCAATTACTTTAATTAATTTTTGTTAATTTGTTTAAAAAATAATCAATATATATATTATATATATATAGGTTTGAACGCGCCACCACAGGGCCATTGCCATAGAGTCTGCCTTCGGACATGCAGAAGTGAGAGAGATGATGAGGTGACGATGATAAAAGATGCGATGACGTAAGGACTAGAATTGATATTGGACTTTTGAATTATAACTAAGATGTTACAATGTTCTTTGATATTCATTTGCAAATGGGGTTTTCTTATTTTGTCCAGAACCATAATTAAATCATTTAATCAATAATGTGTTAATTCCTGACAATGAAGCCCACAGGACATACAATAGAGACGTCAGAGGTGGGATACTGCAAAAGATGTTGATATTATGATGTTTTGAGTGTCAAATTAAAAAAATATATTTATTATTTTATGAAAGTGCATTTCAATTTTGGTTTTTTTGAATATTTTAATAATTTTGAATTTTTGATACCACCGTTACAAGGATAACCATCCTACAAGTAAAGCATCAGATAGAGAGAGAAAAGGGTACGTGCATTTTCTTTATTTCAAGATGAAGTTAAATGACATAAAAAAAGATACGCATTGCATTGCAGATCATTAAGGCGGACAAAGTGAAAGTTCTATATAAATTTATTTTCAATTCTAATGGAGATTGGTCCAATCGAAAGCGTATAAGAGAATTTTCTGGTTTTAATTGTGCTGTTGAAAGTGAATAATTTAAAAAGAAATTAAAAGTAATAGAAGATAATTTTTCTTTGGTCGAATTAATTACAATTTCTCTTATCTTAAATTTTTCCTTCGAAGGAAATAAATCTGAAATTAGGAAAAAGAATACTTGAGCAATTGTGTTTATTGAACTCTTTAACGGATGGAATGAGCGACGCCTATATGTCGGAATCGGAAGTAGACGAAACAAACAAAAATGAAAGCGAAACAGATTCTCCAATGCATTGTGGAAATAAAAATAATTCTGTAACTCTGTGTGATATTTCTAATGAACTTAGTGAAAAGAATGATTTTCAAAATATTTATATCAATTATTCTGATATCGAAAGCACAATTACCAAAAATTTAATGCTGAGTCGCATAAAAAAATATATAATAAATCCGTTCAGGAATATTTTTTAAAAATGAAAGAACTTTGTCACTTAGGAAAAATTGATGACGACGCATTAATACATTATGTGATTAAAGAACTTAATGATAATCATGAAAATAATATTATTTTATACGGATGCAAAAACTTGATATAGAATTTAAATATAAATTTAAAGTGTATGCAGTAATAAAAAATGAGTTAGCAAAAGGTAAATATGCTTTTGATAAAATGAAAACAAAAATATGATGCAAATTTTAGATCGCATTGTTTTGATAAAAATAAATCAAATTATGATGGTAATGATAAATATAATTCAAGGTATGAATCTAATGACAAATTTAATTCTAAATATGAAAATATGAATAAAGTAAAATTTGATGGTAATTTTGATTCAAGAAATAGAGTTTGTTATAACTGTGGTTCACGTTCACATATTTCTAAATATTGTATACATAATGATAAGGGTTTAAAATGTTTTTCATGTCAGACTTTTGGGCATAAAGCTTCTGAATGTCCGAAATCAAAAGAAACAAGCTCTATTGATGCTCAACCAAAAATAAATTCTATCATTTCTGAAAACTTAAATCTTAAAGATGTTAAAATTGGTACTTTGAATGTAACTTCATTAATTGATACTGGAAATCAAAAAACCATTTTGAAAAGGAGTTTATTTAATAAAATCAAAGACACTGTTAGTTTACAATCTTCTAATATTTCGTTGACTTTTTTAGGAATGAAATCAATTAAACCACTAGGTTATTTTGATGCAGAAGTTGAAATTGATAATTTGAAAGTTAATACAAATATTTTTTTGTTATAAATGATGATTCTGTAAGTTTTAATTTAATTGGAGGAACTGACATTGTTAACGAGAACGAAATAGATAATTTCTTAATTTTGTAAATCTTAACAATGAATCAGAAATTGATTTAAATCACATTAAGGATAAATCATTGTGCTCAGAAAAATACATTCATTAATAAAAAAATTATGTTCCTAATAAAATTAAAACTGTTGATGTTAAGATGAAAACTAATTTAACTGATGGAATCCCCATTTGTTCTTCCCCCCGACAACTACCACCTTTTGAGAAAAAAAATAATTCAAGAACGAGACACAGACGAACATATCAAAACAGTAACAGAGATATTGAAACAAAAACCTCATGATGATTATTTATTCAAAAACGATGTTCTTTATAAATATGTTTATGGTAATGAACTGTTAGTAGTCCCAGACGAAATGCAAATGAGTGTAATTAAATCTCCCCACGAGAAAGGTCACTTTGCAGTTAAAAGAACAGAAGACAGCTTAAACTATAACTTTTACATTCCTCAAGTTAAACAAAAAATCGAGAAATGTTTATCTAATTGTATTTTAAGCAATTGAAAAAGAGGTAAACAAGAAGGAGAATCGAAAAAGACGACTCTCCTTTGCACACATATCATGTGGATCATTTGGGTCCGTTGGAAAGTACTCATAAGAGTTATAAATATATATATATATATATATATATATATATATATATATATATATATATATATATATATATATATATATATATATATATATATATATATATATGTATATATATGGTGTGTTTGTGTAACCTCCAACATTACGATGGACTCAGGTACAAAACAACAAATTTTATTTTCCAGCCGCGACTTCAACAACATGTGACTTACTGGAGTGCATTTTTACTTCTCTCTTCGCACTGTCAGAGGGAACAGAAAAACTGCCTTCATGCATGCGCAGCCTCCAAGCTCATAGGAGAAATCCAGCTTGCAACTAGGTACTGCCCTCTTGTGAGGCGCAAAAATATTAATTATATAGTTCACCCTAATAGTATCCCCCCAGTGAGGGACGAAAGATAACATTAAAAAAATATGTGCACAAACAATAGGGAAAATATTTTTTTGTTAGACGTATGTGCTAGTCTATTTCAGTTATGAGTCTTTTAGGAAATAGAACTCTCCGACCAGATTTTCTTACACTGGATTGTCTCTTGGGTTGTGACACTAATACAGTTGAGTTAGAATTCGGAACAGTCATAATGAAAGCTGGTTTGACTCTGTCTAGAGAAACACAACGTTTCTTACCATTGACATCAATGGTGATTGTTTTCTGATCCCTTTCAAAAACCTCGTGAGGACCAGTATATGGTTGGGAAAGTGGTGGTGTCACTTTATCCACCCTAAGAAACACATGTGTACAGGAGTTTAGTTCTGGGTGTACAAATACTTTGGATTTTGTATGTGCAGATGTGGAGCATGGTTTGATGCTGTTCATCTTACTCATCAGTTCTCGTACAAAGTCGTTTGCTGAAGGATGTTGTGATGGAGTATCTGTACACAGATCAGCCGGTAATCTCAATGAAGTGCCATACACTAGTTCGGCTCTAGAAGAGTTGATGTCGGGCTTGACTGCAGATCTGGTTCTCAAAAGGACATGAGGCAAGATTTCAGTCCATTTTGTATGAGCGTGGGCCATGAGTGCACTTTTCAGTACTCTGTGGAAACGTTCTACCAAACCGTTGGATTGAGGGTGAAATGATGTGGTTTGAATCCTGTTGGTGCCAAATAAATTGGACACTACCCTGAACAAGGAAGACTCAAATTGGCGGCCCTGATCAGTAGAAGGACATCCAAACCGTGAAATCCAACCGCTGAACATGGCTCGACAAACGGTTTCAGCAGTGATGTCCCGAAGAGATATTACTTCAGGCCATCTGTCGAATCTGTCGATGATTGTTAGACAGTAGGTTTAACCTTTTGATGGAGGCCAAGGACCCACCAAGTCGACATGAATGTGTGCAAACCTTGCATCTGGCACTGTGAACGTTCCAAGAAGAGTTTTGTTATGTTGGTTAATTTTAGATCTTTGGCACGAATTGCAACTCCTGACCCAAGATTTGAGGTGCTTCCTCATAGCGGGCCACACATATATTGCAGTTATCAGTTGTGTTGTGGCAGTTATTCCTGAGTGGGACAGAGAATGAAAATGTTCGAACACAATTCTGCTGAAACTTTCTGGAACAAAAGGTCTTGGTGTGCCTGTTGATACATCACAGATTAGTTCTGTAGGTGTTAGAGGATAAGGCATTCTTTTCAATTCCAGAGAAGTGGTGCTATTTTCGTTAATTATTTCAGTTCGGTGTCGCTGTGCTGTGCTGCTGCCAAGGCACTGAAGTCTAGAAACGGTGATACTGAAATCTTGCAGGTTTCAACTCTTGAGAGAGTATCGGCCACTGCATTCCTGGATCCGCTGATATGGCGGACATCTGTGCTGAACTGAGAGATGAAATTCAGATGTCGCCATTGACGTGGGCTGCAATTGTCGGGGTTTTACTTGAAGGCATAAATGAGTGGCTTTTGGTCAGTGTAAATACTGAACGCTCGACCCTCAAGCATGTGTCTGAATTTCTTCACAGTGGTATACATTGCCAACAACTCCCTATCATAAGTTGAGGACTTTTGTTGGCTTTTCGTTAGCTTCACTTAAAAAAAGACAATTGGTTCCCAATTGTGTTCGTTCAGCTGCATTAGGGAACCTCCAACCGCAAAATCACTTGCGCAAAATCACGAACACACTCAGCTTAGCGCCTGGAATTGGGTGTCGAATCAAAGTTGCATTAGCTAGAGCGCTCTTTGCCTGTTGGAATGCTTTCCCTGCGACCTCAGACCATTGTATTTTCTCCGTATTGGTGTTACTACCTTTCCTGCCTTTTCTGTTATTTTTAATCCCTTCTAAAAATTTCGTTAGGGGTGATAAGATATGGGCTGCTTTCGGAATAAAACGTCTGTAAAAATTGAGCAGACCAAGAAAACGCCTTAATTGAGTTAAAGTTTCTTGTTGGGAAAAATTTAGAATGCAATTTACTTTTTCCGTTAAGAGTTCAAGACTGTCTTCAAATACTTTAAAATCTAAAAACTTTACTGACGATTTACCAAATATACATTTAGAGGGTTTTAAGCTGAGACCATAAGCCTGTAATCTACCAAATAATGTTTTAAAGTGTTCGGTGTGTTCATCAGGTGATTTTGATGCCACCAAGATGTCATCCACGAATGCAAAGACGAACGGCAGATCCCGAGTAACCTCATCAATGAACCTTTGATGAGGTTCATTGATGAGGTTATTCGGGATCTGCTGAAAAGGTTGCTGAAGCATTTCTGAGGCCAAATTGCATGCGTGTGCTCTCGAATAATCCAAAAGGTGTTATTATTGCACTTTTGTGAATATCAGCCAGATTTATGGGAATCGGGTGATAGGCTTTTACCAGATCTATATATGGAAATATTTTTGTTCCATGTAAATTTGATGTGAAATCCAAAATATTTGGCACACCATAATTATCCTTGATTGTTTGAGAATTTAGTGCTCGGTAGTCGCAAACCGGTCTCCATTCAGTGGTATCCTTCTTTGGGACCATGTGCAATGGTGAAGCGTAATTGCTTTTAGAGGGGCGCATATGTCCTAATTGAATCATGGTTTGAAATTCCTCCTTAGTAATACGCAAGTGGTCAGGTGCAAGTTTACGAGCTTTGGCCGTTACGGGCGGACCAGTCGTGTTAATAAAATGAACCACTGAATGTTTTATGTCCAGATCTGGACGCGGCGGTCTTGTAATCTCCGTAAATTCCTGCAATAGCTTATGATAAACACTATCACCTGATACAGATTTTACAGAGTGAACATTGCTGTTGCGCAATAAACCATCAACATTTACACTGGTGGTTGCATCATGTAGCTTACGTTGCGATAAATTTGGTACTAAATTAAAATTAAAAAGAAAATCTGCACCAATTATGGGAGTGGTTACATTTCCCACTAAGAATGTCCACTGAAATATTCTTCTCAGACCAAGGTCTAAGGAAAGAGTTTGCGTGGTGTAAACGTGAATGGGAGAAGTGTTGGCTGCGGTAAGTATCATGTGCAATGTGTTCCTACGCTGTATTTTTGAGGCTGGAATAATGGAAACATCCGACTTTGTGTCTATTAAAAAGCTTGTATTAGTCGTTTTGTCACGCACGAAAAGGCGACGAGAATTTCGCGGCAAGGAATTAGTCGCCATTACGCCTGGCCTGTCTCGTTTTTTGCAAACTTACATGGCGGCGAACATTTTAGAGCTGCTTCGCCGAACTTATAGTGGTACCAACACTGGTCATATTTCCTTGTATGTGAGTGGCTACGTTTCCTGAATGAGTAGTTACGCTCATTGCTACGACTTCTGCTTCGAAAAATCTGCTCTACACGCGCGCGCAAGCTTAGTTTTTTTAAATTTCATCTAGTAAGCGGTTTTCAAGGGAATGGTCTGAGGAAACAGAGCAAGCACTTACTGGCACTGGTGTTACATCCATGACACGATCTGCCACCTCAGCTGCTTTATCCAGGGTCAACGGGCTTACAGCTGCGAGGATAGATTGTACTGACGTTGGTAGTTGGTGCTGAAAAAGTTCCAAAAGTAATTCGTCCGACACATTGTGCGATGCCGCACGCCGACGCATTTCGCGAAACAGTTCACTCGGTCGTCGATCACCTAGTTCCTCTCCGGCTAGCAATTTTCGGATTTCCTGCTGTGATGACTCACCGCTACGCTTTATCAGTTCCGATTTCGTCGTAACGTAGGGATGTGTGGCGTCAGGTTTAATTATCACGTCTCGAATTATGGTAGCTGCTTCCGGCGGTAAGTGTGCGATGATGTAGTTGAATTTTGTTTTGCTATCCGTCATCGGTTTGGGGCATCCAAGTTCAAATGTGCTTTCACACATGGTAAACCACAGGGCAGGATCTGAAAAATTATATGCCGGAATCTTCACGGCGGTGACCTCCGACATGATGTGCGTACAGGTAGGTTCGTCACTCGTTGATGTTGAAAAATAGTTCCGAACTGGAAATTAACTGGTCATAAAAGTCCTAAACGTAATAATCACGTCCGGGTCACCATTTGGTGTGTTTGTGTAACCTCCAACATTACGATGGACTCAGGTACAAAACAACACGTTTTATTTTCCAGCCGCGACTTCAACAACATGACTTACTGGAGTGCATTTTTACTTCTCTCTCCGCACTGTCAGAGGGAACAGAAAAAATGCCTTCACGCATGCGCAGCCTCCAAGCTCATAGGAGAAATCCAGCTTGCAACGAGGTACTGCCAACATGTGAGGCGAACATGTTGGCAGTACCTCATGTTGGAATCGAACAAGTTGGAAACAAGTATTAATTAATTATTTAGTTCACCACACACACACACACACACACACACACACACACACACACACACACACACACACACACACACACACACACACACACACACACACACACACACACACACACACACACACACACACACACACACACACGACGATGATTTGGATGAGAATTGAAAAGACGAATCAGACGAGAATTGACAACACTGTTTAAAGATTCTTCTTGAATATGTTACTGCTACTATTCATTTTTATTTCAGGAAATTCTGATTACAGACGAATGCAGAGGTCAGCTATTGTCATCAGGATGGCCGATTGGGGGATTAAAAGCGCCACCAGATGGCCATTCCCATCCAGTCTGATGCTGGATATGCAGAAGAGAGAGAGAGAGAGAGACAACGATGAGGTGATGATGAAAAAAGACGTGAATTGATATTGGAATTTCTAAGATGTTACAATGTGCTTTGATATTCATTTATAGATATCGTTTTCTTATTTTTTCCGGAACCATAATTAAATCATTGAAATAATAATGTGTTAATTCCTGACAATGAAGCCCACAGGACCCATATACACTGCTGGACAACTGCTAAGGATGGATCACAAATTGCAATGTAGCATAACATTAAGCGAGACATGAGGCCTAGTAGGATAAAATTTAGTTGCCACACTGTTCAGAGATTAGAATAAAGAATATTTATTCTTCTGGAAAGTACAAAAGCTGTGAAACATCTGAAAGAAAAAATGTTCATTTGATGCTGCATACGGAAAAATGGAACAATGCATCTAAAATTCAGCAGGCACCTTGAAGAAAGGTATCAGTACGGGATATGTCTACCGTGGAGTGTGATGCAACATTCTACACGTCGTATCATACTTTGCACAACATTATCCAGCAGCTGTTGAGGCAATTTATCCCATTCCTCTGTGAGTGACGAATGAGGGTCTTCTTGTTTGTCGGAGGATAGTTTCGACCAGCAACTTGCCTCCCCAAAACATCTCAAACATTTTCAAAGGGGTTTAGATCTAGAAAACGTGATGGCCATACGAGGCGTTGAATACTTTCGCTGTCTAGACAATCCTGAACAGCGAGTGTTCGATGACATGTTGCATTGTCGAAAATAAAAGCAAATTTATCACCAACAGCGCCTCGGAAAAGACGAACATGAGGAAGTAGAACTTCATTAATGTATCGTTGGCCCGTCCTAGTCCCAGTCACAACTACATGTTGGGGCTTGCGGCCGCAAGCTCCAACATGTAGTTGCGATTGATGATGATGCCGGCCCACACCATGACACTGCATGTTGGATATCGGCCCTTTTCATGGATATTTTTTTGGACGATAAGCAGTACTACTCTCGCGCCAGATTAGTTGGCGTCTACAATTCAATGACAGACAGAACATACTCTCATCTGAGAATAGTACGCATACCCAGTCTTGTTCCGTCCAATTGCGATGCTCACGACACCTTTGTAAACGGGCAGTACGGTGCTGTCTGGTAATGGGACACACAACAGATCTGCGGGCGTATAGTCCTTCTCCCCTCAAAAGTCTGGCAACAGTTTTTCGGGAGATCTGCTTTCCTGAGGCAGAGAGAAACTGATTTGCCACCTGCTGAGCTGTGGTGCGCCTGTTCCTTTTTGCTGATAGGACGATATATCTGTCTTCTGCAGGCGTCGTACTTTTAACACTACCTCCCCCGTGCCACCTACTGCACATTCCAGTAGTTTCAAATGACTTCCACAGTCGTGAAACAACGCTGTGAGCGATGTCGAACCCCATAACAACATCTGTTATTTTTCGCATTTCTTCGATCTTTCCAATAATTCGGCCACGCATAAAATCATCTAAGTGATGTCGGGAAGACATGCCAAAAATTTCAAGTTCGTCTATCCTGTAAAACATTAACTTGAAACAAGAACTGCCCACACGCGTCAAAACCTTTAAAGCGTTTATGAACACTATCACGTGATGAACACAGACGTGGAAAAAAATTTGCATACCCATTCTTCTTCTTACTATATCCCGCCCTTATTCTAATTTCCCACATTTTGCTTCCTTTCATTTTGTGGTTGCTATGGATGATAGTGTTATCCGTCCTTAACAATTGTCCAGCAGTATATATATATATATATATATTATATTTATACATTTATTTAAGTAAAACATATTATTTTTGAATTAAACAATTTAAACAGGATGAACAACCTTAATAATCACTAGTGTGGATAAAGTTATATGCTTGAAAAATCCTGACAATATAATAATAGAATAAGGGTTTCAAGTGAAAATTTAAATGTGTTGCAGGTCTAAGCAAAAGCAAGAATATGAATTACAGAAATTAAATTAAATCAAATTTTATTAACATTAATAGTGGAAAAAGAGAAACACATTTGTGTTGATTGAAACAATACGGAAGCAAGTTGTCTGACAATTGAGCTTCTTCCTCTAATTGAAAATTCTTTATTTATAACAAACTACTCTTGGGTTGCAGAAGAGGAAATATAGAAACCATCCAGTTATTCATCCGGATAGGTGGGCATGTTCAAGACATTATTGCAGAAAGCTGTGATCGGATCCAGAAAATTAGATCAACTGAGGTGACTTTACTGTTATTGGTATTATGCGAAAAAAATCTTGAGAAAATGAAAATTCTTATTTAACCTTTTATAAAATCTAAAAAAATATTAAGAAATCTCGACGCTTTCTCAAGTTAACATGCATTTAGAAACCATTCTTCCGAAAATGAAAAATCTCATCAGAGGCTATAGGAGAAACCATTCTAATGAAAGTATCTGGGATAACAAGGCTATGATTGATAACCAAAGTAAAATAAATTTTACTTTAAAAGAA
This sequence comes from Latrodectus elegans, assembly GCA_030067965.1. NCBI lineage: Eukaryota > Metazoa > Arthropoda > Arachnida > Araneae > Theridiidae > Latrodectus > Latrodectus elegans. The sequence continues at coordinate 85,583,885 of CM057813.1, forward strand.
AAGGAAAAATATTGGCTTGTAACAGAAAATTCCTGTTTAAAAAAACCTACAGATAAAGAATGATTACATTTCGGACTAAAGATTTTTTATTCATTGAAGTTTCACTGGATGAAATAATTTTGAATGAATATTATATTTAAGAAATGTTATTTGTAAATGAATGTGAAGAAATAAAAAATAAAATGCTAAAATAAAAATAATTATAAAATGTTTTTCTCAATATTTTTTCATTTTAAAGTGCTCTAATTCATTTTGAGCCAAAATAAATTATTAAAAATAACCTTTCCATTAATTAAAATAGTTTCTTGTCACTGAACGTTTTAATAACACCAAAATAAACTTAGAAAATTCCATCACGCTTTAAAATGAAGGATTTTAAAATATACTAGTAATAATTTAATTGCTTCTTCTGTATATTTTTGTTTTATTTTACTCAGTTACAGATTTATATTATGTTCAACAGATGGCAGCACCATGATGTTGAAAAAATCTTTTTGAATTTTTTTTGGGAAAAAGTAAAATACTTTATCTTACACTTGACTCTCTCTCTCTTATAACTATCTCTTTGTTCTCAACAATATACATAATTGATTAGAAAAAGATTTTAGAATTATTATGAAAATTTTTCTAGAAAAGTGTAAAATTCTTCTTTGCTGATTTTTTAATGACATCAAATATAATTGATTTTTATATTGCTTAAAATAACTTATTGCAAATATTATAAAAATGTTTAAACATCAAACTAAATTTTTATTTACATTAAAAAATATGCTTTACGAATATGAATACTGAAATTAAAGATAAATTAATTAATTCATGAATTTTACAATAGAGTACTCAAATTTCTGAATATTTAAAGTTTATGCAAAATTTCAAATATCCGTGAAATCTAAAAGAAATATATATATATATATATATATATATATATATATATATATATATATATATATATATATATATATATATATATATATATATATATATATATAAATAATAAAAATAAATAAATAAAGGAAATGTTAATTTAATGAAGTAAAGTTTTTTTGAAAATGTTAAGCTAACAAAATTTTAACCCCTATTATAAAGATTATTATATTTTTATTGAGAGCATTTGGAGAAATATTGTATTTTTCTACATCTGTAAGTAAACATATATCTCACATTTTACTTAAAATTTACTGATATCCAAATATAAAATTATAATGAAAACTTAAATGTGTTGCAATTGCTGACAGAGCAAATATAGCATACAAAGAATTTACTCCATAAAAATAACAAAAAATGTTTAATACCAAAACTGTGTGTGATTCGAACAACAGGAACATCACCTAAAAATAGAACAAAATGGCCATGCTATAAAAAATAAAGAAAGACAAAGAATAATGATGAAAACGAAGATTATATACCATATCAAAAGGAAAACGAATGCAAGATTTCTATAAATAAAAATAAGAAGAGAATGAATGGTTTACATTGAAGAATAGAATAAACAGTGATACCACTTTAAAGAAAAATCGACAAATATTTATATCTTAGAAAACTACAAAAAATTATTTATGCATCATCATAACAAATCCTTGAAGTTGAAATTTGATTAATTTTTAGTTTAGAAATGAAATAATCTGTCGATCTTATTTTAAATTTTTATGATAAAACTGATCTGATACTAAGTTATTACTGTTGTTTACATGTTTAAAGCACAGTGCGTTTTAAATACTTCAAAAGAAAGAAGAGAAGCGTTATTTCATATTGAGATGCTATATTGATGTTTCACGATTCACTTTATTCCTAGAAATACAAAATTTTGTAGCTAAAATGAAGTTTGTTATAAAACATCAGAGGTGGAAGGTCCAAATTCCGAAAGTCTAAAATTTTACTTATGTATATAAATTCAATTTGGATTTGATAAGGCATATATTTCTAAAATTTTAATTATCTTTTGTTATATACCCTGTTACATGCAAAAGTTTTTGATTAAATTATTTTTATTTCATCAGCTTCACTAACAAATATTTTCGTTATTGTTTTTAACTTCAGATTTCTAATATCTTGCAATCTAAGAGGAAAGAGAATAAGGTAATTGAATATAAAACTGAAATATATAACTATTAGGATTGAGGTGATTTAAATTTTCTTATTCAACTTTACTTCGAGTACAAATGTAGAGAAGAATTCAGTATAAAATGTGCTTACAAAAGGCATAGATTGTACAAATGAATATAAATCTCCCAATTATAATGCAGAGTTTGTTATGATCAACGTTTAGAAAGCTTTGATTTTTCAAAAAGGCTTAAATGCTATATGATTTACAATTCATGTATAATAAAATAGCTATAAAATCATCGTTGAGGGCATGTTATCTAGCTTATTCCATATATATATATACATATATATATATATATATATATATATATACATATATATATATATGTATGTATACATATATATATATATATATGCATATGTATATATATATATATATATATATATATATATATATATATATATATATATATATATATATATATATATATATATATATATACATATATATTCAGTGAAATTTAGAGAGTCTACGGATTTCACAGGTTAAGCAATGTGTTGAATACATTATACTTTACAAGCGCTTGGATATAGCCACTTACCGTTAAGTGTATAGTATGATAATAGAAGATAAATATTAGCGTGATCTTGTTTTAAAATGATAAAAACAAAATTAAGTGGTATCTGAGCTTTTTGACACAATAAAACTTGCTCGTAAAAGTAAGAACTACAAGTGATCACGAATTCTACAAAAATTTTATAAATCATTGATTAATTCAATAGCAAAATACTGAAAACAAATATGTAATTAATAATAATTGTGATATCAAATTATAATATATTTATTCCATCTCGAAATACTAACTACAGTGCCACTGTGTATCTGCGTGTTCTGATATGTAGAGAGACATACAGACAGAAGAAAAATTCTCCCCGACAAAACGGGATGCAAAAATTTTTTCGTCAAGTCACCCGGCTAAAGGTGTGATTAATAATGTTTCTACATGTAAAATAAAATATTTACTTGCAAGCACGTCTTAACTCAATTTAAGCCAACTGCCCACAAACAAAACAAAAAAATGTGCGTCATTTATGTACGCCAAAGAACTAAATTGATCACTATTAGATTGAATAATTCTTATATTTCAGCTTTAACGGAATATAAATACTAAAATTTTTGATAAAATGTTTCCAGTTTAAAGCTAGTCAAACTCAATTTAATTTTGAATAATTATACTCTGAATAGCATTTAAAATAAGAGTGCAATTATATCAGAATCTTTAATTTTATATCGATTGCTATCACATAAAATGAGTATTTGTAAAGCAATGAAGAAAATATACTGAAGGTTTTTATATGATATTTTAGAATTTAAAGAGAAGTTTTGTAAAGCATATTAAATTTATTACAATTCGAATAAATGTTACTTACATGAGAATTACTTCAGAAACACAAATTTTAAGTTTGAATAACAATAGTAGAAGTTAAAATATTATCTTCGGAAATTCACCTTAATTTAACAATTTCGATAAGAATTTTAAATAAATCTATTTAACATTGTTAATCTCAAGTTCATGAAAATTAATGAAAACCCTAAAAAACGTTTCATATTAGAAATAAATGCAGATATTTATCTATTATGTAAAAGTTACGTTTACTTATCATATTTTGGAGTTTAATTCAGATTCTTATATGTTTAATTTAAAAATATTTAAGTTAGAGTATACTTATAGGAATTGCAATTTTTAATATATTAACACATAAATGCAAATTACTAAAATATTAATAGGAAAAATTCACTGTTAGTTAATATGATTTAGTAGGCACATAATTTTTCATTATGTTATTTGATACTCAACTTGATTTTCAAGCCTTTACAGAATCAGTTGCACAGTATCAGTTGTTTTTAATTAAAATAATAAATATCCTGCGATTTTTATTCTGAAAATAATAGTAGAACTTAAAATAAGTTAGTAAGGAGCCAAACTTCTAATATTTCACATTGTATCACATTTCAGTCTCTTAGTAAACCTTTCTAGTAGCTTTTTTATTCGTTAGATGCTATGTTGACACTTAGTAATGAGAAATGATTATTTTTCAAATAAAAATTTGCACATATGTTTTCAGTTGTAATCATATATATAGATGTATTTCAATTAATCGTTACTGAAATATAGTAATTATTTTGAAATAACGTATACCTATTCATAATTTTATTTATTAAAATTCTTTTTGTATTGATGAATCTCATCAGGAAAAACACAATTTTTAAGTATATATTAATTATATGCTATCTTATTAGTCTTAGAAACGATAAAAATAAATGCATACGTTATTTAAAAAATCCAATTACTATCAATTTATGTTGCAATAGTTTAATATAAAATTAATTTGTTTTAACAATTATATATTTTTAAATTAACATTATTTTATTGTAAATATTAAATAAGCATAATAATATTATAAAATATTTATATTGTATTTTGAATTTAAAAATACAAAATAAAAATTTTATAATATTATTATGTTTATATAATATTTACAATAAAATAATGTTATTTTAATAATAAAAAATAATTGTGAGATTGAGTTACAAAATATCAGACAGAATAATAAACTTAAAAAATTATTTTGCCACGGCACAAAAGGAATGATATAGTTTGATCCCTATTCCACTGATATTATCTATTTTAAGAGATTAAATGTATTTATACTTGTCTATATACGTCATTATCAGACTCATCTAGTAAGGACAAGTTCTTGAACTATGATGTTACATGTTTCAAATGAATTCTTGTAATGAAAGAAGGTTTTGGTTTGTTTGTCGCTCAACGGTCATTTTTTGCAAGCGTGGAGTAGTAAAAGAAGGAATTCAAATAATTTTTTATTATTATTATGTATTTCAATAAACTTCAAACATTGAAAAGTTAATGAAAATTTCTTTTCTATTATTTAATCTTTTACATTTACTTTGCTTAAATATATCTTTAAATAATGTGATAATGATACAAATACTACGATAATATAACCTAGTAAGAGTGTCACTCTAAAATATTTGAGATACAACTAGGTTTTTAAAGTTATACTTACAAAATTTTAGGTGTATTCCAAGTAGTCTACACCAGCATCAATGCACTTTTGTAGACGAATTTTCCACAGATTAAATGCCTCAAGCCATTAATTTCTTGGAATAGATGAAAAAAATGCATTTATAGCCACATCTATCTCTTCTTCTGAATGAAAACGACGTCCACGTAAATTCTTGTTTAGATTAAAGAATAACCAAAAGTCTCACATATTTAGATCAGATGAATACGGCGGATGTTCGATCACTTTAATTTGTTTTTGTTTAAGAAACTCAACTGTTAATCCGGCTGTATGTGAAGATGCATTGTCATTGTGAAGCATTAGTCCCCTAACATTCAGTTCTTGTAGAATTTCTGGAAGGCATTTAGTGGTACACCTGTTTGCTGTTACTGTCTTCTGTCCTTCCAACTTGATGACTTTGACCGATCCCGTACTTCTGAAGAATACGGCATACATCACTTTTTTTTTCAGTGCGCGTTGTTATTTCACTATTGTCGGCGTGGGATCATCTTCAAAGACCCATACTTTGCTTTCTTGACGTATTGGAACGTCAAAAAACGGTATGTACGTTTCATCACCTGTTACAATTTTAGAAATGATGCGGTGGCAACCATCATCTAGCAATTTAAGAGTTTCTTTACTTATTCTGTCACGCTCCTCTTTTTGGTGCTCAGTTAGATTATGGGGAACAACGGCAAACTACTTTTTTCATAGGTAATTCTTCATGAATGATTTTGTGTATGGCCGCGGATCCAATGTTAAGTTCTTTCTGTATCATTTGATAGGTACAGCGATTATCATCCATTAACATTTTTCGTATAGCAGACACATTATCCAGAATTACTGCCGACGGCGGCCTTCCTGAGTGTTCTTCATCCTGAAGAAAATTGTGACCTCTTCTAAATTCTCTAAACCATCTGAATACAGTAGCACGAGCTGGAGATTCATCACCAAATGCTAACTGCAACCGTTGAACGCATTCTTATTGATTTAATCCTGCTTTAAAATCGTAGAAAATCATAGCGCGAAAATGTTCTCGCGTTAACTCCATTTTCTCTTTTGTTTAAAATTTATTTTACGCTAAACAAGTCGTAGTAAGTCAGTAACAAACCGTCTGCTATGTTAAAATACTTTGTATTTTAAAATTGAACAGTTATCTTTATTTTGTAAATTCTCGTCTGCGCGTATCTCAAAAATTGCAGATTAACCCTCGTATTTAAAAAAACAGCCTTCGATTCCCTGCCTGTTTCAATTATATATGAGCTATGATGAACTATGATATCCAAGATGATAGTTTTTGTTTTTAAATATTCTTGCACATTATCATAGTTTATTGAATTGCAAGTGTATAATGAATTATTGAAGGTCAACCAAATGAATTTGATGTCATTTCAAATATTTTCATTTATATTTCATTTTAACTTCAAAACTAAACAATCCAATAAAAGTTTCACGAATTTCGAAGCTTAAATATGTAGATTACAGTTCGATAAACTTGTGTGTAGTTTACCATTCTAAGGGAAGAGATTCTACATCCACTTTAAAATTTTTCCATTTTCGAAATGAATTGCTTTTAATTAGTTTGATAGCAATATCTGTAAGTAACGAGAAATGGTATACTTTCTATAAACATATATCTGGTGAAGTGTTTGAGAGTGTTCTAGGTTCCCTAGCTTATGATACGATCGCTCTCTTCGATCTTTGCTTTTGGGTTTCACTTATGATAAGTCTATATGGCCCACTGCCATATCACTGAAAAAACATTTTAGGCGCTATATTACGAGGGAGACATTGCACTGCCTTGCAATAGCTTTAAGGATTTAGTTTGTCCACGAAGGAGTGTCAAGAAGCATATCCTGAAAACAGATCGATGTTGTCCTTATGCCTTTTGCATACAACTGTATTGAGCAGTTATCCTACATTACGAAGTGAGAAAACATACTTCGAATGGAAAACCTCGCAAATTGTAATATACGTGTTGGTAGATATTAAAATACCTTCCAAAGACTTGATGAGTTAAGATGTTTCTACCTGATGTCAAATATGTATATGCATGTATATATAATTATTACAGTTTCTTATTGTAATTATTACCAGAAAAAAAGCTGGTCTGTACAGTTTGTTACAAGAAATGGCTCAGTAAACATTACTCTTTTGTGTGTGAATCTCTTTTACTCCTTACAGTAACAATTGTAATTTAACGTCTACCATATGTGGATAATTTGGTGATTGTGTTCACCAGAATGGAAGGTAGTTGCATAATTCAATGTTTAGGAATGATTCAGAAGGTAAACTTGACACCTCCCTGCGCTTCTTAGTCTTCTTCTTCCTTCTTATCCCCTGGTCTGAATCAGACTAGGTCCATGACATCCTTCGCCTTCAAAGAATCAATTACAGCTCCAGGGATGTATAAAAGTTCACGCTTTGAAAAGCCAATGCAGTTCACTAGGTGTTCGTGACTGGCTTCGTTAATATTGCACGAAGTGCAGGTGGGAAATATTTGCCTTGGGAGAAACGTAGAGTTCGAAGATGGCCGGATCTGAGTCTGGACAAGGCAGTCAGATCCCATTTTTTTACAGTTGAAACTCAAAGACCCCCCAGGATCAGAGCCACAGTACCAGGGATGAGACGGCGGAATTTTCCAAGATGAGTTGGTAAAAATGTTTCTTAGTAAATATTACAAGATTTTTGTTTAATACTGCATGATCTCTTGTTTGTAAACGTTACAGCAACTGAACTTTCGCTATATTTTTTTGATGTATTCGATTGAACATAATTGCTGATATAGTTTTGAAAATTTCTTAAATAGAATTATCGACACATTCCTTTCATCATTTGAATAGAAAGAATATGACTATTCTGCACAGTGGGTAAAATAATAAGCATAAAGATATCTGTGGGACGGGGCTTAGCAATCAATATCCACTTTATAAGCACCAGTTTATGCAGAACTTAACATAAACTGAAACAGCAGTTTACGCAGAACTGTTTCATCTACAAAAGCAGCACACACAGCTCCATTCCAGCAGCAAATATTAATTCCTAATACTTTTATTCGGTTTCTGTGAATTTCAGGTTATATTATCTAGTATTCAAAGATTTGTGTAAAAAAATTCTAGTAACCCCGTTTTTGGATATGAAATAATACAAAGTGAATTTCGATATTTTGGAGTATTTTATTTTAAAAATTAAAATTTTCTTTAAAATATTTCTTAGTATTTTTTATTTAAAGTATTACAAGTATAATAAAGAATAAATAATTTTCAAAACGAAATTTAAATACAACGCAATGTAACAAAAAGTTCTTTTATAAATCTTCAAAATATGTGTAATTGACAGAAATCTATTAACTAATATTTTTAAATAAATCCCTATATTATTAATATAATAAAACAAATTATAAATGATTAAATTGATGTATTTTTAACAAAAAGTCTTTTAAATCCTAAATATTCAAAATTTGAAAATAGATCACTTACTACCAACAAGACAATTTCAAGTTTATACCCATAAGGAGATGTAATTTGTGAATCTATATAATATTTATGATTTTGTTTATTTTTTTGTGATCATATCATTTCTATCATCACTTTTTGATCCCAAGGTCTAACTGGAACATGATCTGATATCTAAATTATGCGCAGATCAATCTAAGTATTTGATTTTGAAGTGGAATTTTAAAGTTCGATAAATTTTGAATTATAAGTTAAAATTCTAGTCATTTAGCTACCAACTGAGCTTCATGTAAAACTATTTAGAGATTATTAGACCTAGGGAATAACAAAACGTTAACGTTTAAATGTTTTAATCAAAATAAAATAAATATTACTTTTAATGCCTTAATTTCTTACGTGAATGGTAATTTGTCTATGATATACGGTTTAAATATTCATCCCAAAGCTGACTTCCATACTTGAAAAGGGAATTCGAATAAAGGACCATACAGCAGTGACCAATCAATTACCAGTTTAGTATTTGAAGCAAATTAAGAAAATAATTGCATTTATAAGTCACATTATGGGTTAAATTCTTTCAATGACGGTTACGTGCAATATTAAATCACAATTTTTTAAAAAAAATTCTGTATCCTCCAGCAATAAAATTGCATTTCTTTCTATATCTCTTAAATAGTTTCCGATAAAAGTATACAATAATTGAAGATTCACTGTCTTCTACTATTATAAATTTTGTGGTGGAATAATAGAATAATGAGACAAATTTAAGCTTTGAAATCCATTAACAATTAATCATCAACTTGACAGAAGTACCGTTTTACTTGGCAGTTTGTATCAGCTTTAATTTAAAATCACTTTGATATTCTGAGAGAAGAAATCCATGATCATTGAATTGAATCATTAGAAAATTTCTTGATAGCATTTTAATCAACGCTTTCTGCAGATTAAATAAAGGATTTTGAGGTAGACCGATGGCTGGAATTCCCTTTCGGCTCAGTTAAAGACTTGTTCTTTGATAAATGAAATTTCTGCGAAAGACTAATGCAGAATACGTCTTTAATTAGGATTTCAAAGCAGGATAATTATTTCCAATTTCAATCGGTAAATTTATGTAAAATGATATGCTTTGAACCATATTCTATGACATTAAATTCCTTTGAATTAGGAAGAATATGTTAGATTTTTAAATAGGGTAGACAGGGCATTTCATAATTTATCATGATGAAAATGAATCGTTTTATTATTGCTAGTTTCTTACCAAATTAAAAAAAAATATTGCTTTCTTTAAGAACAATGCTTTCCAAAATATTTCTTAAAAATATGTATTCAAATTAAAGTTTTTTAAAGTCATTGAAAATTTAAACTCTATTAGTTCAAACTATTAGAAATTGATACATTTAGTATATCTGTTTATTTATAACATATAGAAGTTTATACTAAATTAAATTTTAAATTTTAAGTTCATGCAATTATGCAGTATTATTAGTTACGGAAGCAAGAGGTAGCTCAGCTTAAAATTTAAATTTAGACAATGATTTTTATAAAAGTGTATTGTGTGTGTGTAAAATGCTATGAATTTTTAGTATATTTGTGTGATTTATTTCATGAAAGAAATATAGATTTCTTATAATCAATAATCTGGTAAGGAAAAATAATACTCGTAATTACACATTGTCAAATTATTGGGTTTTGATTAATGGCAAGTGCAAATAAATATTTTATGCTTTTTCAAAGCATGAAATATTTTATTAAATCATGTTTTCTCAAAGTTCAACTTATGCAGCTTTGCCATTTTAAAAATTGTAATTTAAGAATAATGAGTCAAAAACTAATTTAATTTTCAACTTAGGAAATTAAATAAATTTGCTTTTATGAAGTAATATTTTATAAGTTTGAAGACTAAAAACGAGCAATTTAGGGTAATCAATAAATATGTATATTAAATTTTTGAGGAAAAACTTAATATTAGGTATTTCATAAAAATTATGCCTTTTGCATACACTTCTTTGCCATGGGTCATATACCTGTCTTTTACGCTCTCATCATCGTAGCACAAGTACAGCGCAATTAGTTTTCTTTTTATATTAGGCAACATCGTAGCACAAGTACAGCGCAATTAGTTTTGTTTTTATATTAGGCAAATAAAGACCATATTTGCGATATTTCTATAGATGGCAATTTTCCTTTCACTTTCGGTTTCTGTGTGTTTTGGAATCATCTTTAATTTACGGTAATGTGTACAAAAAGTATATTAATAATTTGTTATTTTGTACTGCAAAAAAATTTTAAATTTTATTTTGTATATTTGAATTATTACCAAGTGCAAAGCTCATAAATTAATAAGAAGGCAGGTTTTAGTTGACTTATTTGCTTCATGAGTTGATTTTCAAGTTATAATATTTCAGAACTGACTTCCGTCTGTTCCCCTATTTTGTTAATTATAATGTAAAAAGATCTGCGTACTCAAAAAATTTCTTATTAAGTTTATTAAAATGTTTTTAAGTAAAAATTTTACGTACTTGAGTCTCACATTAAATTTAAATGAAATATTACAAAATAAATGAATTAAATCTTCCTTGGTGAAACAAATAAAGTTAAATTAAGTACAAGTGTAATTAATATTGCCAAGAATATGCAAATAATGGAAGTATGAAACTAATCGATGACGTGACAGGGTAAAAAAGCACTCTATAATACAACAGGTGTCAGTCAAGACTTCTAACTAGTTTATAGATGGGACTGTAGCAGATTATCAAGATTTAAGTGACTATAAGCTTGAAGGGTCAAGATTGATGGGATACAGTGTTTTCATACAAGCCAAGATGTATGTAATTTCGGTTATGACCATTTTACTAATGTACATTGAATATTCATTACCCAGTAAAACATCAAATCTAAGGTAGCTGTGTGATTGAAAAAAGGTCTTGAAAAAACGAGAGAATCAACAGTTTGCCAGAATTCTTACCCAAATTGATATGTGATAGGTAATTAATGTTTATAAATAACTGATAAAAAAGAATATGTTACAATATGGATTTCAAAACATATTGAAATATTTCTACCTGAATTCTAATGTTTTTTTTAAAAATAATTAACTGCATTGCTTGTCAAACACTATAAAATAGTTTCACTTTATAACTAATGTGTAATATTCATTTGAGGAGCAGAAAAGAAAAAACTGTTGAAAAGATTAAAAAAATTTAACAGCCATATTTAAACGTGGTATAAGAATAATAAAATAAGTACATGGAAGAAAAATAAGAAATAAAATAACCATATTTTCAAGGAATTATGAATGATTGTCATGAGTAAAATAAAGATCATGTGTTTAATAACATATGTAATGACTTTTCAGAGACTGATGCGTGATTAGTATCTGTAATACATTTTGTTCATTCAACTTTTAAGATAAGTAAGAGAGAGTGTTTGCAATACATTTTACTAAAAATTAAAAGTTATTTTATAGATTGAAAATGATTATGCTCTTCATAAATGCAGCAGAAGGCATCATAGACTTTCATTATGAGATATAGCTTTATTAATGACTGTGGAAATTCCACCAATAGACTTTACGAACAAAATATTCAGAAATTTTACTTATTTCATTTTTTACATATCTGTTCTGCTTGGTCCAAAAAAGGTATATTGCTGCAGAAGTATCAAATTTTTTAACTGACAAACATGAAAAAGAATGAAGACAAAATGAGGCATGTTTCTTGATATATGTAGAAATAAAGGATACTTTATTTATCATTGCTAAGAAGATTAATAAAATATTAGTTCATGATGCATATGTTGGAATGACAAAAATTAAAATATATTGTTACATGGTAAGAGAACACAGTGAAAAAAAATAATTTCTTTACATATGAATGAACGTATTCAGTGGAAAACTTTAACAATGTCTAAGTTTATTTCTTTCAATTAATTGCAGAGATGCACAAATCATTCTAAATAACTTCTTTCTTACAGAAAAAATTATGCATCGATTAATTGCTGTATTTTTAAGTACATGGTGTTGATTAAAAATATTGCTATTTCATCCGAATAAAACAAATATCCTTTAATTTTTTTATCATCAGTTAGGTCTATATAAACATTGAATGATTAGTTTGAGCATTATGATAGATTACAATTTAGGACTTGAGATGACAATCACTGCGTAATATATACTGCCTATACTAAAATAGTATTCTGTACTAAAATACAAAAAGACAGAGTTAGTAGTAGAATTGAAAAATCCTTTTAAAAAATTAGCAAATTCTATAATAAGCTTGAATGACTATTATCTATGAAAAGATATATTGAGTTGAGTTACTCAATGAAAGGGAGGTGAAAGGCAAATTATTCAGAAGAGAATATAGGCAAAAAGAAGTAATAATTAATCATGACAAAAATATATGATCAAAAATAATTACAATTATTTAAATTAAATGTCCAGAATCAGAGACATTTGGAACAACAATATTTTAGGAATACCTTTTTTCAGTCACCAAAAATTATATTTGCTTAAGAAAATAAGTATAAGATATAAACTTGTAAGATTTAAAGATTTTTTATAGGAATACTATTTCTAAGTTAATTTAATCAAATTTAAAGTAATATATATAGTTTCATTTAAGAAATTGTAACATAATTTGAAATAAGAAGCAATTTTTACAAAAGTAATGAAAGATCTATTTTTCTAATAATTTTCCAGATCATAACTTTAAGACCACTGTAGTTACAGTACAACCAGAACACAAATGATATTTCACGCTTAAAAGTATAGTTGAAATATCTTATTTGAATTAATGTATAGTTTCAATATTTTTATTTATGTAAATTGAAAAATCAAACTTCAGAATACCTTATTAAAAACAACAGTTTTGTTTAAATTCCATTCTTCTTAAATTCTAATACTTGTTTCTAGCAAGTATTAAATTTCAAAAACAAAATTTGTGAAAAAGTTTGATTGTTTTATTTAATTTTATTAGTTTATTTCTAGAAAAAATATTTGTTTAACTGAAAAATAACTTTACAGATGTTTTTCGTGGAATATTCACTCTTACGTGTTTTCAATTTATGAGTAAACACAATTTCATGAATGCTTACAAAGTTGAAATGATAACACTCTTTTGCTTGGATACTTTAAGAAGTTAAACTGTGAGTGTACAGGTTTGATTTTTTAATCAATCCTTGCGATTCCTAAGATTTAAGTTTGATTCCTAATCTAATAGAAAAAATTTAATAACAATAGAAATTCTTAAGATTGCCAAAGAAAGTCATTTTAAGTGTACAAGGAAAATAGAATTTTTTTGCGTTTTTAAAATTAAAATTTCCTTAATTCAAGGGACAGTTTGAGTCTCTATAAGATAAAAGATTTCAAAAATAACTCATTTTAAAGAAAAGATATTTTCTTAATAGTCTTTATTTTCTTTCCTTTAATAAATTGATTTTATATCCACCTATTTTTTGACTGTTATCCCAAAATTTAATTAAATGAGAATTATCTTTAATAATAATTAACAAAGGTAAGTATTTGTTGCTGAGAAATGAATTTCATTTTATTGTGTTTATTTCATTAATGAAAAATTAACTTTGTTAGCAAGGGAACCTATTCATCTAATCTTATCGTGGACCATAGAGTTTAATTTTTTATTTCATGTAGATCAGTCTTAACATTTTAAATGATTTCACTTTGCGTGGTTATGTGATAAATAAATTATTGATGTTTGTTGAATTTCAAATTATAAAAGGGATGAATAGTACTTTATTAATAAATTAGAATATCTATATTATTTTATCTTGCTTTCGAAAGCATTTTTAAAACAACAAATATAATGTATTCTATTAGTTTCTTTCTCCTAACTTTTATAAAGAATGTTATTCATTTGTATATTTCTGTCCCCATTAAAACGAGTTAACTTTTTATGTCTTTGAGGTCTTTATAAATGCTAATTCTTGAGATACGTTTTCCAAGCAAATGTTAATTATCTTAAATAATATTACAAATGGTCTGTATTAAAATTTACAAAATGGTCTGCTTATTAAGACCAAAGGATATTTTTTTATTTACCTTTCTATAAAGATTTAATTCACAACTATTTTTCTTTTATAAGAGTCCCAAAAATTTCTTTAAAATAACATTATATTTACCAAAAACAATTGCATTTAATCGGTTTGGGATATTTAGTTTTTGAAAACATTCACTCACCAAAAACAATTTGCAGAAAATTACTGGCTCAATCAAATAGATAGCTGTTTTATATTTCTTAATTGTATTTTCGTATGATCTTACTAACTTTTATTAATATTTTTGATGTGATTACAACGTTAATCGAACGTAGAGTTAAGACTTTAATCTTACCGTTTAAACTGTCTGAATCTTAATTCTAGAGGAGAAAAAAGGAAAGTATATTTATATTTCATTCTTCATTATTATTGAAAACTAATTTCACTTCTTTGATAATAAATCAATGATGTTATAGAATTTTTCGATGGCAATATCGATTTTTTATTTTAGGTAAAGTTTCTTGAAATACAGTGGACGCTATTGATTTCTGGCTGCTGAGGGGAATTAATCGCTTATGATCTTGTTGATGATTAGAAAAACCTCTGGATTTTAGTTCAACAGTTCCTGGGCTCGATTCTCATCTTTGAAGAATTATTTTTAGTATTTCTTAATCTATATTAAAATGTAAATCTCTCACGAGTTAGCTTTTAAATACAAATTAACCTCAAAACGAAAGAATAAATTTCAAACTAATGGTCATCAAAAGAGCATTTAATGTTAATTCTTCTGTTAGTAGCCACTAATAAAGAATAATTAAGTCTATATCTATAATCAAAAATCAGATAAGTAGGATATTTTATTTGGCTTCTAAATATGATGTGCATTCTTCAATTTTTAGATTAATTATTGAAAGAGTTTGAATCTTGTACTAAATACTTTTATCAGAAAAATCTAAATAGTTTTTATTTTAAAATCAGATTTTATGGCTTAATATTGGTGACATATATCATCAGTAATTCTAGTAATTAAATACTGAAGATAGATGGATTATTTCTAATCGGAATTCATTTCTGAATTATTGTTTTAGGTGCAGATAATAATAAAGAACTCAAAAATCATAAGTTTGATCAAACCAAACTTTTTAGCACTTTGGAGATCAACCCTCTCTAACGATGCTAATAACAATAGGACATAAAATAAATAAAACAAAATGTGTTAAGGATTGATCTTGGCTTTGTACACCAGAAAAGTATTTTTATTATTGAAATTGTTTCGTCATAATAGAAATGTATTATGCTTAGAATTCTAATTAACACATTAAGTAACAATGCTATACTCTAGTATATGTTGTGAAAATAAGCTATAAAATTTATACTTTGTAAAATAAATACTTTTAATCGATAATATAAATGCACATATTATTTTTAGCACAGTATCCTATATATATATATATATATATATATATATATATATATATATATATATATATATATATATATATATATATATATATATATATATATATATATATATATATATATATATATATATATATATATAACTAATATTCTTTAAGATATTTAAAATATCTTGAAGTATAAATTGAATTTACTACATAAAAATAATTCCATATATATTTTATATTTGGAAGTCGAAGAGGGAAAAAAATTCAATTGAGAAATTCATTCAATTTCCTCTTTAAAATCAAAATGTTTTTTGTAATAAAATTTTGTGTTGAAACTGTTTTGCAAAACGTTTTATGTTGAAACTTTTATGTTAACGTTTTTATAATGCATATCAAAGATATTAAGATATACTTTATAAATGATTTGTATTTTTTAAATATAGTTCAATTCAATATAAAGTTAAGATTTGATGAGTTTAAATAAATAAGTGTTGAAAGTTATTTAATATATGTTTCTTACATTTGAAGCTCTTTTTATTAAGGATTTACACTTAACCTCGTTGTTTCACCTAAAAAGTTAGCAAATTACAAAATATCGTTTCATCAAAAATTTAATCAAATGAATGCGCTCTAATATTTTAAAAATTTAATAACATTTTCTTTAATACGACGAAACAATGTGAAAGATTAGAAATGGACTTATACAATTTTGCTCTTTTAAACTGCATTAGCAATGAAACTGGAAATTACACTTATTTGTTATAAAGGGATCAAATATAAGAAAAATGTACATTCGTATGCGTTCCATACGAAAATTAATTTTTTAAAAAGGGCACTTAATAAAACTTAAAAAATTAGACTCCATATCACTTTATAAAATATGCAAAAGAATAAAAAATTAATTTAATTTAAAACAGTCAACGGAAGAGGTTCAAGGAACAGAAATTAAAATTTTACGAGAATAAATTTTTTAGGTACGATTTCTTAGCCAATAATATTACATATTTTTACATTAAAAAACTGTGTAACTATGAAGCTTAAATTAACTCAAGCTTAAATCTCAAATGTGAATGTAGAAAATATTGACAATATGATAAGAGAAGTTGGTATTTTAAATGAAACTTTTGAGTACTGCAGTTCTAGAAAAAGCAAAATTGAGAATAGTATCTAAATAAAAATTGAATATAATTAAAATAAAATAATTTGGTGATTGGAAAAAGATATATGAATTATATTGCTAAATAGAAATAATGCAAATAAAACTTGTTGAAAGAGAGAGAGAGACTTTTGAACAATTATCCTATTCTCGAGTTAAGTTTTTTATTAACAATAGGACATAGTCATATGTATAAAAACAGAATATGAAGACGTTTCAAATATCCATCTCGTTAGATGTATGCCTGTCTAAAGAATGAGACAGAATTCTGCATCCAGACAGCTAAGATCTGATCTGAAAAATTCGATAATGGTAAACTCAAGTGACTACTATTATTGGGATAATGCAAAATAATAATTCTCAAGCAAATAATGAGAGTTCTTATTTTATATTTGCTGATGTCTCTGAAAATATTCAAGAGTCTGAAAACATTTTTAAGCAATTATCAGATATGCATATGGAAACTCTTGTTTATTGAAAATTCCCAACAGAATTAGAAGGAGAATCTATTATAATAAGAATGTCAGAGATGAAGCTAAGATGGTTAACAGAAATATAATAAATTATAATTTCTATAAATTCATTTAAGCTCCAAATAAAAATCCTTTTTTTTATAATGTCTATCGACAAAGACAGATTATATTTTTCACCATAGAATATTCATGCAATTGAGTTTCATTAGAAGAAATATGTTTAAGCATATTTGATCGATAGGATCAGGAATTAAAGCGTGATCTAGAGTTGAGTCAACTGCATGAAAAGTCAATATAAGCTTGCAAAGTAAAAATTTTTTTGTAACTACTGCTGATAACAGTGAGTCTCCATAACAAAATAATTAATCAATTTATTAATACAGCATTTGCAATTTAATCTATTTTTGTTAAAATAATGCAAAAATGTATCGTTTAAAATAATTATTATATGTCCTTATACTTTTTAAACTACCAAATGCTGAACCTTTTGCAATGAAATAAAATACCATATTTAGAAACAGTGCAATTTTCTTATTAAATATTTTTTACTAATCAATAAATATTTAAATACCGAGACCAACTAAACAGAAATATTTCATGTAAAAAGTTTTCTCAAAATATGTGTTTTTTAATGAATATAAATCTCCTGTTTACTTTATATATATCATTCGACCAAGTCAATTCGAAAACCAAGATTTTCAAGACGTTTAAGACTATAAGATCTATTTTTGCGTAACGCCTGCTGTAACTATAAAATCATTGTTAACAACATACTAACAGGCGTATTCCAATCATAAACTATTTGTCTTCAATAAAATTTATTTCACTAATCATACAGGGCGAGCTAGGACTTGAATAAGCTAATTTGAATATCTCGGATTTAAGTGGTCTCAATCAATCTTTCAATCATTTTTTTTCAATCCAAAATGCTTCAAATACTCTTTGCTCCATATACTAATTTACAGAAAATATATACACTCACACACTCGCTACCCCTGAATAGATGCACGCTAATATGTTTTCAAAAACAAGTAAATAAATATTTATATTCTTACTATGCAAAATTGTATTATTATATGTACTTTTGTACACACAACGTGTAGAGTTCTTTTTTCTCAAAATGATGAGAGACGTTTGAATAGTTATATATTTTCTACAAGCAGAAAATGAAGAAATAATCACAGTTGAGTCAAAAGTTTGTGAGGCCATATTACAACAAAGAGATATCATAAATTTATTTAATTGAAGGCGAAATCACAAGACTTTCTTCATAAAGGACACTAAAATATTCGAAAGCAAGTCGTTTCTTAATAAATCTAAATCATATCTTAGTAAAAGTTAAAACTAAAATATTTAAAAGCTAAATCTCATATACATCATCCTCAAATAAAAATTGAAGAGTTCTTATAAAGAAGGCCGGATAAGTTTATAAGGCATTTTAAATTTATATTTTCTTTAAGTATTGAATGCTCAAAAGTATTTCATATATTCATTATGATTCACACATAAATTTATTCGATTGAAACCTTCTGAATGATTTCAGAAAATAAAAAGTACTGAAATATTAAATACTTTATAAAAGACAGACAAATACTGTTAAAATAAAATGTCAAAACAAAACTATGAAGTGTAAAACGAATACCACATTGCTTCAACATAAAATATGAAAAGCATGAAAAATAAAACATCGATATATTTTCTATAGAAATTTCTTTGTAAAAATAAAAAATATTTATCATCTTAAAGCTTTTCAAAATTGAAAATTTTTGTTTTTTAAATAGATATTGTAAAACATACTGTCAAAATATATTTAAAAAAAACTGAATATATAAATTGTTCAATATCACTTTAAACTATTTTATCGAATTATAACAATTCAGTTATCCTTTTTCATAGTTTCATGCAACTCTATTTCTGCTATAGACAAAAGCAAAAATGTTTGAGAAGGACAAAAGCAAGCCATTTGTATATTTATTTTCACCTTTCATTTTTCCATTGCTCCTCTAAAAGCTAAATTTACATATTTCAGAAGAAAATTTCAATTTTATAGATTGCTTTGTGCTAAAACATTTGAAAATTTAGTTTGATACTGATTTTACCACAGTAGAATCTGTTTATTTTAGTTGTAAAAGTATACTTTTTGTTAACATTTAACCTTTTCCCATAATTTATATAGCATTATGATCTGGTTCAAACTTGCCCAAAGAGCCTGGCATTCCATCTTTGATTCAACGATTTCTCTTTTACCTAATAGTTCTATTGTTACCATCGTTAAAATACATCCTCTGTTCTGTTTCTCTTTTCCTCAAAGTGTACAAAGAGCAATTTCTTTGTAATCAAATTCAGCGCTCAGTGCAACATTAGTTTTGCTTTGTAAGATGGCTTTCAAAGCGTTATACCAGAAAACAATTCAGATATTTCATAACTATAATCGTTAATCACTCTGCAATTCTTTACAGTGTCCGACTGCTTTCAAATATACCATGAAATATTTGAATAATTCAAGTTCCTCTTGGTTTGAATTATTTTTATTTGTATTACCTTTTTAATATATAACCGAGTAACAATTAGAATCACTGAAACAATTTCGAATGGATTTCATTAAACTATTTCGATATTTTAAAATAATGCTAGCTTTACTATAGCTAAATATCAAGACCTACAATATTTCAAAAACTGCGATTTATATTCTATAAACATTTAAAATATTTTTGGAATGCTTTTACTAATAATTATATTTGAACTGTTTATATTTCTCTTTTGTTAGAAAAATTGTCGCTGGAAATAAAGGGATTAAAAATTTTCTTTAAATAATTGTTTACTGTGAATGTCTTGTTAAGACATAGGAAACATGCTAAATAAAAAGAGAAATAACACATTAAAATAATCTATATTTTAATAAAAGAAAACATTTTAAAATGCTTACATGGGGAATAATCGATTCAAAATAAGGAAATACATGAATAATAGTAATGAATTGTGCAATTTTAATGTTAAAAAGCGCTATCTTATTTTGTATATTTTAATTAATTATCGTAAAGTGGAGAGCTCATAATATATTAAGAATATATAATTTTTTTGGTTCACATGTTTTTCCATTACATTGTTGATACTTAAACTATAGCGCTTAAAATGTTTTCGTGTTTTTCTTTTTTTTATTAAGATAGGATACGAGGATCTATGTTTTACTAACAGTTGCTTAAAAGTTCAGGAATAAATGGGTTTTTTTTTTTACAAAATTAAATTTATAAGGACTTTGAAGAAACGAGATGATCTGCACTTAACGAGAACTCTTAACAGAATTGAAGTGCAGCCTATTCGAAAATCAATATAAATTTGAATGTAGAAGTATCTTGATGGGTAAACAGAGCTTATCAGACCATTTTTACTATAGGCTTTTGGAGCAGCAAAAATCTCATCTCAACCAGGATCCATTAGCATGCATATTGAAATTTCGATAGTTGGAAGCTGTTCCTGTCTGACAAGTATCGTTTAAAATTACGGATGAATTGAACAATTAGTATAAACGGTTGAATAATTTCATGAACATATAAATTTGACATGGCAGCAAGGGAATGTTCAAGCAAGTTGAATTTCTGTATTGGTATATTATATGTACCAATATCAATATAGGGTAATATAAGACCGCTTACACGTCTGTAGAAAATCTAATAGGTATCAGATTTATTTATGATCACTTATACCAACTCATGTCCATTGTGCATTCCGATGGACTTGAGTAAAAATGTTGTTCTCGGTCCTTTATAATAATTTTGTTTATTTAAATACAGTTATTTCATTGTAACTTTTTGAAGAATACTTAAAACAATTTAATTTAGAAAGGAAATCTTACAGAAAATTATTTTATAAATTTAAAACAAGACCACAACTTTTAAAAGTTGTTGAAAATTTTGCTCACAACCTAATAATTCTTTAATGAGAATAATAAGTTCATCAAAAGTGTTTTTTTTATCATATAGATGATTGATTTTTCATTAAATGTTTTTGAAAAAAAATTTGTTTTTGCATATTTTTACTACTCAAAGTAACAAATTAAGTGTGTTAACGGTTATCTATTTTCTTCTAAGATAAAGAATTAGTTTAATAAGTGCTTAAAAGTCACTGTAGTTTTTTAAATTGCTGAGTGCAAGTATAATGAATTTGACTTCATAATTCCATCTGCATTATCTTGAAATATAAAAGTTCTACCGAGAAATAAATTATTTTGGTTTGATTTAATCATTTAACACTGAGAAAAGAGAATTGCATATTTTAATGGATGAATTTGTCATAAGTAACTGTAGATAAAAAATTAAAATTTTCTTTATATGGTTTAATCCATATAAAGAAAATTTTAATTTTTTATCTACAGTTACTTATGACAAATTCATCCATTAAAATATTTCAAGTTTTAGTTTAATTTCCAAAGCAATTTAGATAATACAAAAAAGTAATTTTTGGAAACGTGCACCAAGCAGATAAAGTATTGCTCAAATTTTATTTTTATAACAAAATATTGATATTAAGAAACGATTTTAGATTAGTTACTGTATAATTTAACTTAAAGTATGTTTTCATTATTCTGTTGAAGATATAAATTAGATGTATAGACACCCACAAAAAGGATAGCAAAAAGTCATATTCAATAACGTTTAAAATCTAATGAATTTGCTTGATATATACATAACTTGCTTTTGAAATAACATATTAGAAAGGTTTTGAAGCTAAACTTTTCAGCCGAACTGATTAAATATAAATAAATCTAATCACTTTGGTCATCCGCTAATATTCACTAAATGTAACTATTTTGTTAAGTGTATTCATTTTGAAAAGTTGGTTTTTAAATTAATATAATCTTTCTACCTTTTATTAACTACAAAGAACAGTTTCTTTGTAAGTGATTAAATTTTCCTGTATACTGATTTGATTTGTATTAATAGAGCATAAAAAATATTAATGTTTTTTTTTATTGAAATTCGAAAGAAACTTAATTTAATTTTACTCAAAATGTTAAAACTAAAATATTTTAACTAAAAATGATTTCTCTTTAATATGTGATAACAGAATTGCAGAACTATAACATAAATATAATAACAATAAAAAACGTAATCATCTAATACAATAAAATCAATAATTGGTGCTTATTAGGAATCGAAAAATAATATTTTCTCTTTTATATTCTTCACCTTTTTGTGTAGAGGGTTAGGTGATAAAATAATCAAAAAGTTAATTAATTGCATAAGAAATATATAAAATTATAAAATTAAATTAATCCTTGAAATGTTTCATATAATAATCATTAGTTATTACATATTTTCTATTTATCAAATATTTTTGGAATTATGCTAAAATATTTTCATCAACAATTATCTCGAACTATTTGTTTCACTCAGAAAATAACTATAATTTTACTATATGAAATTTTAGTACTATGATTTTCAAAATATCATAACACTGTAACTTAAATTTAAATTAATTTATACATAAGATAAAAGATACTATTCTTATTACCAAGGAAAAAACATGTGATATTCGATTATTTGAACAAACATGTAATCGAAGATTCTTGTTTAAAAATATCTTAATTGTGTATCTCTGTGCTGAACAATTAAGAATCTTTGCTTCAATGCTATATAGGTCATTAACTCGTTTGAATTTACATTATCTTTGATTGGGTAAAATAATTTACTTAATGTATTTGAATCATTAAAAATTTGTGAAACGATTAAACATTTTTATACATCAAAATGCTTATAATTTTAAATGTATACTGAGAAGAACATGTGTTTGGAAAGACATGAAAATGAAAAAATACATGAAACTAAATTAATTTGAATTATAGTATAAGCAAATAAATTATCTGCATTTTATTTTAAAGTATTTGATAGGAATATTTATTGCATAATATCAAATTCATTGTGAAAATTAATTTCATTTTTACATGTTACATGTATAGTTAGCAATTATGTTAATCATTTCAATTTGCCTTTTATTGAATTACATTTTAGTTATTCAAAAATTTCAGAAAATTTTATGAATTACCTTCTGTATACTCCGATATTATTTTTGAATCATTAGAATAATTAAAAAATTTATTGAATATAATTAGAGATGTTTTTCCAAAACAATTAAAAGATTTATCAATCGTTTCTCATTTACTTATTCAACGGGGTTAAAATACAAATAATTGTGCATGAATTTCCCATTCTTCAATTTAAAAACTGAAACTTTTAAGAAATAAATTGTTGTATAGCTGAAATAACTGTAAATAATCTAAAAGTTATTGAACTTTGCCTCTAAATTCAAGCAGAAACTCTAAGTGGTAAAGAGTACTACAACCTAAATCAAATATATAACTAAGGGTAAATATATACCTACGAGACAAAGCTTTGAGATTAGACAAGACATTTGAGTTTCCACAGCATGTCTTATCATCAGAAATTAAGCGGCGAAGCTATATTTAATGACATACGTCATTTTCAAGGATGACAATTAGTTTAATAACCAAGCGCGTACGATGGATATCCAGAAATTCCATGTATTGATAATTAGAAGTCCCAGGAGTTAAGGAATTTGAATGAGTGAACGGTACATATGCATTGTAAGAGTCGACAGGTTAGCATTCCCACTATCCAGAAATCTATGGTTGCTTTGGCAGTTTAGTTGAAAATTTTAAATAAATGCTTTTTTAAAGAAAAATTTAGAATAAAAATAATTAAGGAGAATAATTAAAAACACATTAAATGCGTATTTGTAGCATTATATTTAATTCTAAGAAATTTTCTCAAATTACAAATCACAACTAAGGCATTATAAAATGTCGAAAACCATATTCTTTAGAATACTTTCTTTTATCATTTTTGAGTACACACAGATTATAGAAGATAAATAAATGTCTATTTAAATATCTTTACATATATTTTCAGATTTTATATAGTTAAAATAAATATAAAGTTAAAATATTTGAGAAATATATGAAACTCAAAGTTGCTACAAATATTATATACTATACGCTCTAAATTATAAGTTATTAACTAAGCATACTTCTTTTTTTATAAAGCTTTCCAAAAAATTGAAATT
>CM057813.1:85608678-85613678 GCA_030067965.1 Latrodectus elegans
CTAAACATAATGCAATACTTTTTAGATATCGATTTGAAAGATACCCCCATCCTAAAAGCTCAAAAGTTTTTCAGATTTTTTATAACAATTTTAAGAAATTTCTTCCGAACAACAAAGAGTATTAAAAATTTTGGTACAAGTATATAAAAATCATAAAATATACAGTTTACTCAAATGAGAAATTTAAAAGAATTACAAAATTTGTTTTCTTAAATATAGAAAGTTTATGACAATTAATCTTTTTATACATGTGTTAATATATATATATATATATATATATATATATATATATATATATATATATATATATATATATATATATATATATATATACTATATATATATATATATATATATATATATATATATATCTACTATATATATATATATATATATATATATATATATATATATATATATATATATATATATATATATATATACATATATATATATACATACATATATATATATATATATATATATATATATATATATATATATATATATATATATATATATATATATATATATATATATATATATATACATATATATATATATACATATATATATATACATATATATATATATAAATATATATAAATATATATATATATAAATATATATATATGTATATATATGTATATATATATACATATATATATACATACATATATATATGTATGTATATATATATATATATGTATATATATATATAACATATTTACTATTATAATAGGTAATAAACGATGATTATACATAATCCACAAATTAAACTCAGTAAATATGATAAATCATTATATTCATCACTATTGCCGGTAAGTACTTCTAATCCCCAACTCGTAATGTTTAATGTGATAAATTCTGATTAAGTTGTAGAATAATGATATTTTAATTTGAAAGAATAAATATTTTCATGCAACATATTATAAACATTTTGTTTTTAAGGATTCCAAGAGCGTTATAATGACTTACAATAAAACTTACTACAAACTTCCACTTTAAAAATTTAAATAACAATAACTCCCTTGCAAGTTCATTTCAGTAGATATTTTAAGATACATGTCTTAGATAATAGCAAAAGTAATATATCTGACATAAAAATATTCAAAAATTCAAAATGATCAAAGTCTAGCTTGTTATATTTCATTAAATAATATATATATATATATATATATATATATATATATATATATATATATATATATATATATATATATATATATATATATATATATATATATATATATATATATATGTATGTATTATTTAATGATTATTAGAATAAGAAATAGTTACATGTCAAATCAAACTAGACTTATATTTTAAAAAAATTTTATTTATATTATATTTATAAAATTTTAGCTACTTTTGATTTATTTTATTGTTATGACATTTTGAAATACAAATATTTACATTTGCAATATCAGATTTATATAATTTGCTTTTATAAACACATCTTTAATCATTCAAACATGAACACATCAAACATTCAGAAACAAGATTTTCTATCATGAGCTTGAAGTTATAATGTTTAGGCCTTAAAATCTTCATTCCAAATAAGTTTTCCTTTAAAAAATGTGCACTGATTTCTGGTATACTACAAAAAAACTTATTCTATTTTTGTTTCTAAATTCTAAATGACTCTATTTTTAATTTCCAATATCAGTTGTGACAAATTTCGTGGGTCACAAATTCCTCTTTTTACTTTCCACTTTTTATTTTTCATATTGCACTCGTAGTTTTAATGTATTATCAATATTAACAACAGAAAAAATAAGATTTCAAAATACAGCATCTTAATTTTAGTTATTCATATCTTTTTTTAGAACTTTTTTTTTAATTTCTTAACTTTTTTTTAATTTCTTAACTTTTTTTTCTCTAAATGAAGTATTTATGTAGTTAAAATGGATCAATATATTAGCCTTATTTTAAATCACAAAAGTAATTGAAGGTAAGCAATTAATTCGGCAAATTGTCATTATTTTGAACATTAGAATCTTCATTTAATATATTGATGATTTTATCAGAATGAGAAAGAAGAAATTCAGGCTTTAATAGAAACATCAGTTAAATGTTTCTATTGCAGCCTGAATTTCTTCTTCGTTTATAAAGTATTTGAGATGGGTCATTTAGGAAAGAAAATATTTTCAAAACTACTTTTAAATATATGACAAACATTGCTTCAAAAAGGGGGCACTATTGGCAACCGTAAATACTAAGTCCAGAGAAGAAAGCATTCAAATAGCAATAAATTACAACATGCATTAGTGGCACTTAAAAGTGCTATTTATATCATGAAAATTTCAATAATTTTAAGTTCGGCAATTGCGTTTTTCTTGTGGATTTATTTCAACAAAAACAGACGATCAATAATGCTCTTTAGAAAGCAACGATCAGTTTTTAATCAAGTATCTGAGTTCGACAAAAAAAAAGATAGTGTCCTACCGAGATTGTGGATTATCTTTCAAAGAGATCGGTAGTCGTGTTGGACAAAACCAAACAACTGTAATGTAACCCTATGAGATCGTTGGATGTAAGAAGGTAAGACGGACTGGTATGTTCCATCGCATTCACCTCAGTTCACCACTTCACGTGATGACAGCGACGGGTAGCTCAGCAACATCACGAACCATAGCATAGCACTTTCAGTCTGTAACGCATCATCCAGCATCTGCGAGTACCATTCTACGCCTTTTACAGCAGAGTCGTCTGTCCGCAAGATGTCCATTGCTTCGGCTACCCTTGACGCAGAACCACAGACATAACCACTTCCAAAGGTGCCATGAAAGAAGAATGTGGACGGCAGAATGAAATGCAATTATCTTTACTGGCTGGTCACGCCTCTGTTTGCAACACCCCGATCGTCATATTCGAGTCTGGAGACAGCATGGGAAGAGGATTCTGAAAAACTACGTTATGATCCACTACACTGGTCTTGCATCAAATTTTATGGTATGGGGTGGTATTGGATATTACTCTCGCACTCACCTAATACGCATTGCTGGTACTTTAAACAGTCAGTGCTACATCTCCGTGCTGTTGAAGCTAGTAGCCCTTCATTACTTTCAGGGTCTGCACACAGCCATATTTCAACAGGATAAATTGCGAGCACATGTGGCACGCATTGTCCAAGGGTTCTTCGGATATCACCATGTTGAATATCTTACCTGTCCAGTTCATTCGCAGGTTCTTACGTCAAACATGTGGTCCGTGGCTGCTCAATGATTTACATAGATTACAACCCCAGCTGCCCCACCAGATCAATTTTAGAAACGTAAAGCTGCTTGGTCAGCTGTACCCTAAGAACATATCCAAAATCTCTTTGAATCAAAACCTGAGATGTGTAGCAGCAGTGATCTCAAACAATTGCGGCAACTAATTTTGGCAGGAACCTTACTTCATATAATTCTATAAATTTAATCATTTGAAACTTGGTCAGCATGTTATATGCAAAATAAATGTTATTTGTGATATCTTTTGTCTTTCTTTATTTTGCAGTTTGGATGAACAGCAGTGTATTTATGATAACTTTATAAAATTACATGTTTTTCATAACTTGCATAAAAAAAACTTATTTCTTTTTAACATTTATTAATTTAAATGCTTTCTTACCAAGATATTTGCATTTATTTTTACAACTAAATCTATACACTGAACAAAACTTCAGGAATCTGGTTCTGTCTAAATTTAAAAATAACAATTTTCAAGTCTAGCCCAAAAGCACAAGCTCCATTTACTATCTGATAAAGGTATAAATGATCATTGTCACTTTTAAATATATTGGAAACCCCAAATATATATGTCAATTAAATGGCATGAAATTTCAGCATGCTTGTTATGTAATTTCTTTTTACATATGATTTTTTTACGTATTCCTGATATATAAATATAGATGTGGAATCATTTGCTGGTTATCACAGCACGTCAATTTCAGTTCTAAGTGCAATGAAGCATGAAGTAAATCTACTGGAATTAATTTACAAAATCCCCACTGTTATATAAGTTTCTAAAATGAACATTATTGTAAGTTTTGTTTCTTGTCACTTTTAAATAATTTTAAGTCCTTAAGAACGAAATGTTTAATATTGCTTAAAAACATTTATTCTTGTGCCATATAATATCTTCCTTCTAAAAAAATTGGAATTGGTCACATTTTCAAGTTAAAGGGGATTATGTATAACCATCTTTCTCATTACATTTATTCACCGGATTTATGAATTTTAACATAATATGCATACTTATATCGTACGCACATAGGCATCATTATGGTTAACTCAAAAATATTATTTTACTAATTTTCTACAGATATAAAACCAATAATTATGTCATTAATTTAGTTATCAAGAGGCTTTCACATCACTGACAGTCTTAAATTTTCAAACTAATTTAAGCTTTTTAAGGATTTTTAACTTGGAATATTAAATAAAGATTTAGTAGATAAGATACGGTTTTTGTTTTGGAGATTTTTTTTTTAATTTTTTCAACAAATATTATGAAATGCATCTTTTCAAAATTTTTTTATTACTTATTTACACATTTTATTAATAAATAATCGATACTTATTCTCTAGTAGCTTCCTATAAACTACTTAAAATCTCACCTAGATTTAAATATAAGTTCTATTTCAAGAGTTTTGTGAAATTTTATTATATATTTTTAATCTATATAACATTTTTAGACCTAACATATGTAACACGATTAACATTTGTAGCTTATATAACTTTTGTTGATAGAATACCTTCTCAGGATAAAGGTTAAAAAATTTTATAAATAATAAAAAATTTAAAAAAATTTGAATTATATAAATTATTTTACATTTCAGTTTTAACATTTTATTTAAGTTTCATATTTCATTATTCAATTAAAGTAAAACTAATTTTGAGTTTTAAGTTAGTGAAAATATAATTTATTAATCAGTTTTTAAAAAAATGGATAATTTTCGTCAACATTGATTTGTGTCTATTTCCATTTTTATGAAATTATTAACCAAATCA
>CM057813.1:85618678-85656178 GCA_030067965.1 Latrodectus elegans
GTAACTATTTAAGCTCACTAAATAAAAAATAAAAGCAACAATGTTTACATAAAAAAAATTAATGATTAATAGTTTCTTTCAATTCCATTTTTATCATTTAGCATAAATAAATAAAATTTTATTTTCTACAAAATGCTTCATATATTTCTAAACTTTATTACCATATTTATACATTACTTAAAATCTACAGTCGTAATCTTAAACAAATTTTCATTTTCAGATGCTGGTGTGAGTAGAAACTTTTTATACAAATATATATGTTTCATATTTAATATATTTATACGTATAATTGATATGGTATAAATTAAAAAAGACTGATTGGGCTTAAGAAATATTTGAAAAGGATAGTTATTACTAAAAACAGCATTTATGTGTAATAAAGAATTTTTACAACATTGTTTGGAGTAAATAATTTTTAATTTATAGTATTTTTAAAAGCGTGTCAATTTTTATTAAAAGATATAAATCAGCTTGTGGTTTTCTAAATTAAACAAATTGAATTAGAATGAAATATCAAAGGAAAATAATTATGTTATTTTAAAATTTTTTATTTATAATTAAGATTTGTTGACTTGTTACAGTATATTTTTTTAAGAAATAGAGACATTATAAATGGTTATCGTTAAAACTTTCTTTTTCTATACCACTTCTGTCACTAAATAGCACAATTTGATCTGGAAAGGGCGGAAACAGGAATTGTCTGTCATGTCAGTTGTGAATATATGTTGAGATGAAAAATATTTTAGAATTTAATAAATTAGAAAGCAATGAATGCAATTATTGTATAGTGAATTGTTTTTGTTGTGAATTTGTGTCGAAAACTCTGCAACCGTTATCAAATAACGTATGAAGAAAGTGTTCCATTTAAACTATTAAGTAAAATTTCATCAATAAATTTGCTATCAGAAATTTTTTATTACTTTACAATAAATGTTTTTTATAAATTATTTTTATTATTATCATTATTTTAAAATTTTATACGGAATAAAAACTAATTATATTTGACGTTTTAAATAGGGACCATACAACAAGTATTGTAAAAAAATATTTTTTTACACTACTGATAAATTTATGCTCTATAAGTTAGGATTTTAATTTCGTTCGTATTTAAAATATAATAAAACCTCAGGCAAGAATAAAGTTGGAGCAAAACGATTAAAATATGATAAAATTCAAATTTTCTGATTGTGAATCGTCTATAACAAAATAACGTTTCATTACTGTATGTTTATATAATTTTTATTGTATTACTTTTACACAAGGTAACATACAATTTATAGTGGATCTTGAAGTACAAAAATATCATTACAAAAAAGGTGTCAAAGATATTGAGCATTCACACTAAAATATCTTTCATCATTAAATTTTGCTCTTGATTCTAAACTTTTCTGGAAAACATAAAGTCTTATGTGAATTTCAATTAATTCACTTTATTATTGAAGAGTTTTGACTGTTGAGGGAAAAAGATGAACTCATACTTCCAGATTTTACATCATTAAGAACAATCCCTCTTTTGTGAATATATTACTTTTGATAACCAACTTAATAAATTTGATATATATCACTTGACGAAAAATTTCTTTATTAGAATTGTTTATAATTTCAGTTATATTTCTTTACTTTATTTAGTGTACTTCTAAATGCATCGATTTGTAGATGTTTTGAAAATATAGATTTGAGTAGAGGACAAAGTTTGATGATTCTTATTGGCTGATTACAACATTGTTTAGTAGGGCCATGAAAACCTGGTTAAATAGAGTGTAGTTCTCATTATCGGTAGGTAGTGAATTCGAATCACAGATTAACCGAATATTCGATGTGTTCGTTAAAAGTGGCTGGGCACATTAAAACTGGAAGTAGTCGCAATGCCCGCTGAGCGAAATTATACCTGTGGAAATGTCAGGTCTCCTGCTTGGTACTTGCTTCAAAATCACAAAGACTCTGCCCGACTGCTTTTATCTAACAGGTGGAAACCAATTCAGGACTAGGTACAAGGAAGCATGCTGGTGCAATAATAACAACATTGTATCAGAATCTTATTAAATATATCTATAACAACTTGCATAACGCTTCCAAAGTGGTAAACTTACGTCATTTAATTAAATTTTGCATAAATTAATATTTGATGCTACGATTCATAAAAGACAACCAAAAATTATTTTTTATTGAAAGAAAAAAATGTGCATAAAATAAACCTGAATTATTTATTTGTAACCAACTGGGGCTGGTGCAAATATTTTAGTTATTGCATGATTGCTTTTTTCAAAAAAATTTCTTATTCTCCGTCAACAGCTAAAATTTGTGAAATGTAGTATACAAAAACTAAAGTCATAACTTTAATGTGAATAATGGCAAAAATTTAAATTTCTTCATATATCAGCAATAAAAAATATTGTATAATATTAAATTTTGTCCTATTAGAAGAAAAAAGACATTTGATCATAATGAGAATAATGTTGAAAAAATGTGATCTCCAGAACACAAATGAAATTGCGAAATATGATATGGTACACGTTTATGTAATTTAATATTCATTCAAAAATATAGCATTTTATTAAAAAAAAGTATATATAAGTTTATCAGTAAACATAGCGACGTATGAAAATCTTAAGACTTTCGTCTCATGTTCAACACTAAAATTAATACATGATCATAATAAATGAGAAGGCTCTACTAGCTGAAACTTATAAATGATTATTTGAATTTAGATCACTAAAGCTTCTAAGAGATATAGAAGTTTAAACCAAACAAAGAAATAAATGAGAAGGCTCTCAGTCTCTTATATGAAACAAATAAAAAACATAGTTTGATTGTTTTTACTATTGATAATACATAGAACAGAAATATTTGGCATTAGGTAACACATTACACAATAAGCTCATAGAATCACTAATAAAGCAGCAAATTTCAATCTAGTTATAAACATCGTCTATTTAAAAACTCAATTATTTATTCAAATGCTTTGATATTTCAATTATTTTTCCCTACATAGCAAACTGCTGATTGGATATTGCAAAGTAACTTATCCATATTTGGTTTTTAACTACAAATAATTTTTCAGTTTAAAAAACCATGCTTTCATTTTAGACACATTTCTTTTCATGGAGCATTCCGCTTAGGTAACTGTGGGAGTGAAATCTAGAAATTACTGCAAATAGGTTATCAATTCAAAATTTAATTCTCTTGTTTTTGCCATTGTTTTGATTGATTTGTGAGAAAGAATTTGATTGTTAATTGAGAATATTTTTTCCTGGAGCTAAAACAGTTTTCGCAATCTCTCTTTCTTAAAGTGAACGCCAATAGTATTATATGGTATCTTCTATTCATTATTCTTTCTCACGGCATGTGATTAATAAAATATCACACGCATCCAGAAATGTAGACTCCAAAATTTCACCAGATAACATTAGCAGTAAAATCACTTTCACCGCTTTTTGCTCATTCAACAGATTAATGTTTTGATGATGGTTTGAAGAAATGTAACTATATTTCATCCTATGTTTCATATCATATAAAAAAATCCTATTTATTGTAATAAAAAACAGCTGATAACACTCTGAAAAATTTATGCGGGTTTTTATTTCTTTGTTTTGGATTTATTTCAATCAAAGAAATACAAACAACAGTATCAACGTCACGCGTCATTTTCCCTTAGACAGCTGATTTTACATAGTGAAGGAGACAATCTAATTTTTTTTTTTTTTTTGGACATCACACACATCACATGACAGAATTGGCATATAAGCTTGCACATAGCACTTATGTAATTTCCATGTGTTTTAAAGATTTCTTTTTTTCATTTTTTTAATTCATCTTTTTAAAGACTATTATGATACTTCGCAACAATTAAGATTTCACAGGGTGGGGTCGTTAGCCCCACGCCCAACCCCCAAGATGGAATAAGCTCATTGAGAAGGCCAGGACCCACACAGGTTTGTAGTGCCATTGTTGATTGATTGAAAGACTATTAAGTATAACACATTTAATCAACGGAAAATTACTATGAATTTGAAACTAAAAATACTAAAAATTTACAATCTGTAATTATGGAATTTCAACACTAATTTAATGTTTATCTTTAAGGATTTTCAATTTATTTAAATTTAAGTAATATTAATCTTTATGATTATATTAGGGCTAAAATTAATCAACCACTTTTAATTGGGGGAATAAGATATATTTAGAGCAAAAATTGAGGAATCTTTATAAAGTAATTTATATACGATATTTAGATTTCTGTATTAATGTCAAAATAATATGATTCACAACGTTATTTTTTCACAGGTTGTAAGTATATATGCTAATTTTTCTAAAATATTTTTAACACATTTTAAAGTTCTTTTAAGCATCTATTTATCTGCCTATTTAAGTTCAATATCTAGTTTTATCACTATATATATTCTTATCATATTATCATATGAAGGTTATAGTAGTGTCAAAAACTGTATTTCATTATTATAAGTGCAATTTATAATTTTTGGGATAAATGTAATGATTCGTAGGCTTAATAATACTGCATAGTCACATTCAATATGCTTCCATCTTAAATATTAACACAAAAAGTGAAGCAGTGAAAATGTTTTTAAATATTTACTACATTATCTGCCAATAAGTATATAGTCACTTGTGTAAAACAATCAAATTCATATTCATATTCAGTTGTTGATTTCACTTCTCAGTAAGGCAAATAAGGTGTATTTCTCAGAGACATACTTGCCACAAGTGTTTGAATGATGAATAGTTGTATTATTTTCCACCCAGCTTAAGGGATGCAAGTTCTTTCATTGGTTTTGGACACGGTTGCTACACTTTTTTTAATTAGGCTAGCCAATTACTTTCAGACGAGTTCTATAGGATCCTGTGCAGGCTAATTGATTAGGTTCACGCCATTGTCAGAATATCAAATTCGATGGAGTTTGCAACCTGGCAAGTGTCTTTGTCTTCCTGGGAGTAACTATCATTCAGTTTGCAGAATTTACACAGCATAGGAAGTACATATTTTTCTAGAGTAGTGGATTGGGAATTGGTCGAGCATTTCATGAATTGTGATTATGGATCTGGTTCTCTACCTCAAGAAACATCCTCAGACCTTACAGTAGGTACAATGAATTTTTGCGAAAGGCGTTCTCTAGACATACTCCATACCCAGATTATACCATCCAATTGGTAGAGTTTGAATCTGTATTTCTCACTTCAAAGAGCCTATTTCCACTCATATATGGCTCAAGTTAGACTTGACTCACTCCACATTAACCAAGCACATCGGCTACTAATTGTAATTAAAGGATTATGAGTGGCAACATGGCCATAGAAACGAAATAGACAAGGATTATATTTATCGAAACAACAATCTCGATTCTTGTTAAAATTCTTAGAGTATGTGGGCCACGAGTTTGCTGTGGTATCTACAAATTTCCTTGGATTTCGTCGTCGATATCTTAGTTTTTCTGCTTAGATCTTTTCATTTATCTAATTATTTTCTAATTTGGAATCATAGATAATTATTTATTTGATATACCGTCAAAGATGATTCCATTATTCATACAGATTTAACTTGAAAAACTCATCCAAATGAAAAATAATGATAAAGATTTAAAAATTTTGCTTAGTTTAAAAATCTTTATTTGTTTAACAAACATACTTTCAACAGCAGTGATTATATGAAAATGGAAGCAAATACAGATGTAATTATAATTTGTTATAATTTTTGATATTTTTAAAGAATATATTAAACACTGAGGTGTTAACTGCATTCTTAATATTTGTTCAGATTTTATGTAACAACACTGTACTGATTACATGCTTATAGAACATAATATAACTTTTCCTAAATTACTCGATCATGTACTTGCATCATACGCTTATTTATAATCTATATAAAAAATCAAATTCAAATATAGTCAATGACGTTTTTTATGACAACAAATGTGATATATGGTGACTTAAAGGTAAAATAAATCTGAAAAGGGTGTCTATTTGATGGGTATGGTTATAGACCTATTTTTGTTGTGACAGATATATATAATATCTAAAAAAGTAACAATTAGAGCTGTGGTTAATATTTTTAATATAATCCCAACATAAATTTATAATTAAAATTTAAACTTTGATTCTTAAAATTAATGTTTATCATAACATTCATACACAAACCGTTAATATTATTTCATGAATAAATGCTATTTAATATATTTTTTACATTTACCAAGTAGTCATTTTTTAAATAAACCAAGGAAAAATAAAAAATAATATACTGAAATGTACTTGATTATTATGCAACTTGATTTAATTTATATTTTTTCAAATTATGATAATAAATATTATGCAGAAAATATAATAAAGAAAATTGAAATAAATATTTTACGTAAAAGTAATAATATTAATGTAATAAAAGATAAATATAATGTTATCTTTACAGTTTGTAAGTATACAGTATGCAGTTTCAATTTCTCGTATATAAAAAACACTGATGCGATCGATTAATGGCTTCCTTCTCATAATATGTATATATACCTATATATATATACATATAAAAATATATATATATACATAACTTATCTTAATTTATATTAAATAAATTTTAATTTCAATGTAATACCACTCAAAATGTTTTCTAAAATTTCCTTGCATGTTTTTAAAGGATCGCAATTTTTGTGACTTTCAAAACTCTATTTACAATGATGGCCTCAGCTATTGTCATCACTTCAACTCTTTTTTTCCAAAAATTAAAAGCAAAGTTTTTAATTATAAAATTTAAATTAAAAATCTTCTCCTTATTAAACCCTCTGATCCGAAATCAGATCAGATGTATGAGGTAGTCCGGTATAAATATCAACAGAGCCAAACCAGGCAAATATCTTTCTTTAGCTGCTTTTGCGCTGGCTAGATTTCCTATTTTATTGTACTGTATTTATATTTTTTGCTTTATAATATGTATATATATATATGTGTGTGTGTGTGTGTGTGTATATATATATGTATATGTATATGTATATATATAATAGTTATGTATATATAACTATTCTATTTATTTTTACAAATCAGAGTTTTTTAGTTTAATTCCTTTTTTCTTTAATGTACATGTGATAATTAATTTAATGTACATAAACTTCCAACGAAGTGAAAATTCTTAGAATATAAAGTCAGAAATATATTATTAACAAAAAATAATGCAATATAAAAAAAGCCTTCTGTGCACCAATTCCGCTTATTTAATTGTATTGAATTTAGGAGATCTAATTAATAGTTTTTGTAATTAGTATTTTACTTCCAAGCACTGTTTTCTTTTTTTTGGTTTATTCCTTTTCTCCTTTTCAGAAGAGTTTTATCTCCTTTCAGCTTCCTTCTCTATTTATGAAAGACTTAATTTAATTCAAGTTTAAATTCTCAATGGAATTTGGATGCTATATGAAATTAATATAAAAATTCACATAATAGCTAAATAACCCAATTATACTGTTAATTATCCTTATCTTTATTTATTCCTCGGTGAACTTTATACTTTAAAATATAATAAGCTCCTTTAAAAGAAACTGTGTGATCAAAACATTTAAGTATAAAAATAATATTTAAATTACAAATATTACATTGAAATGTTAAAGATTTAATGCAGTTATAGTATAATTAACTTTAAATCTTTTTTTTTCAGTTAAATTCAAATCAAAAGAAAATTTTTCATCTTATACAATTAACATAAATGATCTAAATTTTATTAAAGAAATTTCAATATAATGCAGATTGATAATAAATTATGTGCATTTAAAAATTTTATTCATATAATCAATCACATATATTCTTATTTTTAGTTTACTGATTCATACATTCATATTTTTTTCAGAGAGTAAGTAGATACATTTATTTACTTTCGTTAGAAATTACAAACATTTTTAAACATTTATGAAATCTATACTTGTGATACAAATTTCTATATTTATCGACTATAATGTTGTAAGCTATCTTACAAAGGAATAAAAGTAGTTCTGTTTTACCGGTAAACATCAATATAAAATTAAAATTTAAAAAAAATAAATTTGTGTTGAATAAATAAATTCTAATAATGGGGTGGAAATAATTTGGCTGTAATCCAAGAAACTTTGCCTATTTCCGTTACTGATATTTTTTGATAATTGCTATTTAGTTAATATTTCATAGTATTTATCAACTTATTTAATGATTGATTGATCATAATATTATTCTATGTTTATGTTAACTTCATAAACTTTAGTATTATATGTATGATATGTTCAGTAAAAATTAACAAATGTATTTTCAAAAACATTTGCTCGAGTTGAAGTAAATAGAGACGTTGTTCTGTATCAGCAAGTTATTCGTCTGTTATACAATTTTTTGTTCCATTTGCAGTTGAAACATTTTAACTATGTAGACGTAAATTTTCTGTATTTTATGTAGACTTTGAAATCTACTAAAAGGGAATCATTTATGCAAGCACAATTAATTAACTTTATCCACTGTATTTAATCTGAGATAGGAATTTATAATATTAAGACAACAAATTACTGAAATTTTTAAAATAAACAATTCTTTACCATTATATTACTCCTAAGTATTTCTGTATTACAGGTAGAGATATTTTGCTCCATTTTTAATTATCCTATTTTAATGAATATAATATAAAATTTTGAATGCATCGGGGAAAAACAATTTAATATTCTAGTAACTTAAACACACATAACGATTAGATAAATTCAACATACCATTAATCTCTCATTTTCGGCTGTAATAAAATTCTATTCCATTTTATGCTTGTTGGTATCATTCAACCATATTTACAAAAAAAAAAAAAAAAAAAAAAAAAAAAACATTTCTTTCTCAGTTTGTGATGCAAACTTTAAGTCTTAAATGAATACTTTGATACCACCTAAGAAATAATTCATTACTAAAAAAAATTTTTTTTTTTTTTTTTTTAAATTTTCCCCTTAATTTAATTTAATAATATAAAACCAAATATTTTGTTAAAATAAAATAAATTAATTATGCCTTTTAAATATAACTTAATACTTTTTTATTTTTTTTTTAAATTTAGTGAATATATTTGACACTTTGTTATTATATTGTTAATATATTGGTTTATTTTTCATTGTTCATCTTCAAACACAAATTTGTTATTTTTTCTTACAGGGTGTACGTATATATTCGTATTTACTGTATAAAAATACATAGAATATAATTTACAATATATATATATATACATATATATATATGTGAAATTATCCTGTTCAAAATAAATAAATTTCCTATATGAAGCTAAAACATTTTGTAGAACAAAAGTTTTTGAATTTAGAATTTTTATTCAGCAATGAAATTGATCGATTTATTATTTTGATACTGCATCTGAGTTAAATATATGGAAACAAGGAATTAAACCAGAAAAAATTATAGTAATTTTTAGTAAAGTGTTTCATACCAATAAATTTAAATAAATCTTTGTTTTATTAAACTAAGCTAATATTACCACAGACATCAAATTATTTTTCAAATTAAAAATCGTATAAAAATATTTACTTGATAAGCAGATAGAGACTTCTATTGTATCTATATGTGAAATTTTGTTTGAGAACCCCAACAAAATGCAAGACAACAAGATAATCATATAAGTATCGCTTGCTTTGAAAAATTTTACTTATTTAGTTAGCAACTTAAGAATAGCAATTATTACACAATAAATATTAGAAACACTTGCAAAATTAGGATTTTTGATATTGTGGTTCAAATTATATCAACAATTAATGATAATCCATAGAATTGAATCCTCTATGGTTATTCACATTGCAGGTAACATGGATATACAACTTACATACATATGAAATCCTGTGTGTGTGTGTGTGTGTATGTGCGTGTGTGTGTTTGTATGTGCGTGTGTGTGTGTGTATGTGCGTGTGTGTGTTTGTATGTGCGTGTGTGTGTGTATGTGCGTGTGTGTGTTTGTATGTGCGTGTGTGTGTGTGTATGTGCGTGTGTGTGTTTGTATGTGCGTGTGTGTGTTTGTGTATGTGCGTGTGTGTGTTTGTATGTGCGTGTGTGTGTGTGTATGTGCGTGTGTGTGTGTATGTGCGTGTGTGTGTGTATGTGCGTGTGCGTGTGTGTTTGTGTGTTTGTGTGTGTGTATGTGCGTGTGTGTGTGTGTGCGTGCGCACGTGTGTGTGTGTGTGCGTGCGCACGTGTGTGTGTGTGTGTGTGTGTGTGTGTGTGTGTGCGTGTGTGTGTGTGTGTGCGTGTGTGTGTGTGTGCGTGTGTGTGTATGTGTGTGTTTGTGCGTGTGTGTGTGTATGTGCGTGTGTGTGTGTGTGCGTGCGTGTGTGTTTCCTCTAAAATTAATCTATCATGGATGTGCACATTTTACATTTATATGTAAACCATGCAATATAACCAATTCACATATAATAAAAATAATTTTATGCTATACATATATGATTCATATTATCCTATGGATATCATGAATTCCAATAGGAGATCTTAACAATTGAACTTACAACAGATCTTGTGCAACTGAAATTACATTCAGCATGCACATGCTATACGGAATTTCAGTTGTTATGAAATAAATTGCTCAAAAATATAGTATTGCATATTATAATTTCAGATATAAATCTTTCATTTAAATTGAAATCGAAGATTCATATAAAAACGAATATTAATCATGGCATTCATCAATAAAATGTTGTCCATTTTTTAATTTAAAAAAAATTGTCACTTTTAAATAGACCGACGAAAAATATATTTTTTAATATTATGCAACTAGTCTTAATTTATGTTTACTTAAATTATGAAAAAAAAAATATTTACGAATTTGAAAAAGATAGCAATTGTATAAATTATAAATATAATGCTTTGTCATAACTTTCAACAAATTAAATATTTGGTTAACAGCTTGTAAGTATATATATTTCTATTTTGTATATAAATAAATGCACTGGGAAAGCGGTCATATAATATTTTCACACTTTCCTTAGAACTGACATTCTTTAATTTATAATAAATTAATTTTACTTTCAATATAATAATCTAATTGCTTAAATGTACTGGTATATTATTTAAACATCAAAATTTTGTAATCAAAATGAAATATTCACGATGATGACCTGTCATCATTTCAATTTAAACTGTTTTTTAAACTCTACAGAAGAATATTTTTGATTAAACTCCACATGAAAAAATAAACCATAGTAGTTTACGATACTGTGGTGGCGAGCTCGATACTTCTACATCTATCCTTGTGATTTCAAAAGTTCATTCCTTATGTGTACTTCCTTATAGTTTTTAAAAGTTTGGCAGTAAAACTTAAAATGTAACCAATTTTTTATAACATGAAGTCACCATTTTTTGACACCGTGGCGTAAACACACAAACGGCCAAAAGGCAAGGACAAACATTTTATCATCTACCACGCAAATTGCCTTCCGAAAAAAATTTCCATAGAAAATATATGTATGTAATAATGGCTGTATTCAAGTATCTCATAAGTGAAAATTTGGATATCTCCCAAGAACGCACCCCAACAGATGCATCAAGGTCAACACCTTCGCTCTTGTTTTCAAAAACTTTGCATGCGTCGCAAAATATTATTATAATTATAAAATACAACATACATATATACAACTAATTTTATTGACAACTACTGTACTTAAATAATAAGTTATAAGTCAATTGTCATTAATAAAAGGTGTTAAAAATGCGCTAAATGTGAAAAAATGAAGAAAGAACAACAAAATGCAACTGGGTAGAAAGTTCCTTAATTTTTATTACTATGATTAAAAATTCATAAATATCAAAATTTATCAATACATAGTTTAAAGTTTGTTAAAAATGTTTCCATATGATAATAATTATTTGCATATTTATATAGATACAAATACTGTATATAGATAATCTGCATTTCTTATCATATAAATAGTTAACAATGTGTATTGGTGTGCTTAGTGTGCTAATTTCATTACTAAGTCGATATATATGTATATAAAGCAGTGGCAATACCACCCAATCTAGGAAAAACCTATACTGCCCATATATGTTTTTTGATTAAAGGGCTTAAGGAAGAGAAGCATAAGTCTCAGTTAGGTAGTAAACTTAATGAGAAACCCTCAGTGCTTTGCTCTCAAGCATGTTTGATACTTAATTTATCTACTTACTAAAGGAGGAAAGACTCAGTCGAGAACTTGCGCGACCTAAGGCTCCGTCCTAGGAACTATGTCTTGAGAGCGCGAAGAGTTACCATTAAGCCACCAAGCATCCTATATGTACATGCAACTACATTCCATTCAATTACTAAACATTCACTGCTATTTCCATATATATCTATATAAAATGAAGGTTTAAATTTTATTAAACATGCTCAATTTATTTCACATAGATGCATTTGAAATGTATATATATATATATATATATATATATATATATATATATATATATATATATATATATATATATATATATATATATATATATATATATATATATATATATATATATACAGGGTGTCCACTAAAGTCCCTTGCCACCCTCTTAACTTCAGAATGGCTGCTGCTATAGTCATAAAAGTGGTATCTAGGTATAGTAAAGCAGCCATGTGCTATAGAATAAAACAGACTAAAGCACCACCTGGTTGAAAACAGTGGAGTTGGCATTCCGATCTCGAAATCGGAACGAGATAGAGAGAAAAAGTGATTTACAAAGTTATAGATCATCCTCGATTTAGTACGAAAAGATATATTGTAGGCAAGAATACAACGGTTAAAACGCGCATTTATTGTTTCGCGCTGTGAAGTCTCAAAACGATCTAAGAAAGAAAAAAAAGAAATAATTATAACGATATACTTTATTTAAGATGTTCAAACTTCTCACCGTCAGCTGCAATGCACATTTGGATCCTCGCTTGAAGATTATGTTGCACACGCTGGAGCATACAGCGTGGCAAGTTGGAACACGCGACTGTAATGCGTCGTTTAAGGTCTTGCAAATTTTGTGGAGGAGTCGCATACACTTGCTGCTTCAAGAATCTTCACAGGAAAAATTCCAGTGGAGTCAGATAAGGAGAGCGTGGATACCACTCTTCGAAACCACCATACCCTGGTATTTGGTTGCCAAATTCCTTGACGAGGTTCTGCTTCACTGAAATGTCTTGTGAGCAGGCGCGCTGTCATGTTGAAACCATAGATTTTTAAGATAAAACAACGGCAGGTTCTCCACAAAATCGTGTGATATATTCTGTAGCAATCGTAAATATTGTGCACCCGTTAGCATGTCATTGTAGAATATTGGGCCTATCAGCTTGTTATTGTAAATTGCACACCAAACGTTAATAGCATACCGCATTTGATGTTGAAAGTCGACGAAATATTTAGGTTTTCCAGGGCCCAGTAATATTTGTTTTGCCATTGTACATACCATTCCGTGAAAAGCATGCCTCATCCTTCCACATTATATCTGTTAAGAATGTTGGCTGGACCTGTATCTGATTCATGACAAAGTTGCACCAAGCATAGCGTCGCTCGGCATCCCTATCCATTAAAACCTGTTCAGGCGTTGGACGGTATGGATAAGCACCTGATACGCTTAAGATTTTCCAAACCTGAATTTTGGAGAGACCACAGTGTTGACTGATCTCTCTTACGCTGCATTTCATATATGCGAGTGCATATGCTAATACTTCATCCGGTTAAACTTGCCGTCCTACCTTAGCTAGTGTGCCAGATCGAGGTTGACTATTAATGCAACCTGTCTCTCTTAAACGTTTTACAACAGTTAGGATGGTTTGATGAGAAAAATGCGGGCGTGCAGGGAAACGTTGACGGTACAACCTTGCTGGTGATCGTGCCTTGCGTTGATATTTATCGTAGAGTAAAACCATCTCACAATACTCAACTTTGGAATACTCAGCCATGATCATGAGCATCAACATACTAAAGGCCTAAGAAGATGATTCTTTTATAGCTGTCTCAGGTGAACAGGCGTGACGTTTCTTATTTATTTGCATACTGCATTCAAAATTTTGGAATTATTTCTAATACTTCCGTTTTTTCCATTTCGAAATAAAAGTAAAAAATTTAAGTACGAAAACGATTTTTTTTAATATGCACACGTACGATGTGCTACGGAACAACAAATGCGCGTTTTAAACGTTGAATTCTTCATATTTATGACTGCAAAATATCGTTTCGTACTAAATCGAGGATGCTCTGCAACTTTGTATATCACTTTTTCTCTCTATCTCGTTCCATTTTCCAAATAGAAATGCTAACTCCGCTGTTTTCCACCAGGTGGCGTTGTAGTCTGTTTTACTCAGTAACGCATGGCTGCTTTACTATACCTGGACACAACTTATATGAATACAGCAACAGCCGTTCCGAAGTTAAGAGGGTGGCAAGGGACTTTAGAGGACACACTCACTCTCTCCCTAATTATATATATATATATATAATATATATATATATATACATACATATATATATACATATATATATACATATATATACATATATATATATATATATATATATATATATATATATATATATATATATATATATAT
Organism: Latrodectus elegans; assembly: GCA_030067965.1. NCBI lineage: Eukaryota > Metazoa > Arthropoda > Arachnida > Araneae > Theridiidae > Latrodectus > Latrodectus elegans. The sequence goes on from CM057813.1 coordinate 85,633,221, forward strand.
ATATATATATATATATATATATATATATATATATATATATATATATATATATATATATAATATATATATATATAAGATTTTAATAACTTACATACATATAATAATGATTTTGAAACAATGAAACATTTTGGTCGGCTTTTTCTACATAGAAAATCCACACTATTTTACGTTCACTCTTATTGCTTAATAAATATAAGCAGAAAATTTTATGTATAACTTGAGTTGCAAAATTTACGTTTCAAACTAATATTTTTATTCCAAATAAAAAGGAAATTGTTACCAATGATAAATATTTGATCTATAAATGTTTTCTTTTTCATTCCTCTGAATAATTAAAAATCTAATAATTCCTTGAAACTTCATTAATGAATTCAGCTTTTTAAGTGGGCATCAATATTCTTACAATTTATATTTAGTTCATTAATTAGGTTGTGTGTTTTTTTATATTCTTAATAAAGTAGTTTATTTTTAATATTCAGAGTACGAACCAAAAATGTGTTATTTGTTCATCCAGGGTGTATGTATATATTTTTAATTATTGCACACATAAAAGTTTATATATATATTTAGAGTGTAATATAAAATTTTGATAACTGTCTTTGCAGAATAACCACATTTTTTTCTAACTAAAATAAAGAAACTTTATCACAGGATTCAGTTTTAAGCTTCCAAACTTAGTGCATTTTTATTCAAAGAATATTGCTTATTTTTCTTCAATAAAGGAAAAGTTGAAGCCCTTTACTTATAAATCAATAAAAATATTGTTTATTTAATTTATAAAAATCTTTATTTTAAAGAATTTTTTTAAAAAAAGTGAAAAATTTGAGGTGTTTAAATCATATTAGAAATTATTATAAGATTCATATTTAAAAATATGTAATTCACAATCATATCAAAAGATTTTTCTCTTCACTCCTCAACCAATTCATTGGTAAAAGTGAAAAATTCGCAGACACTTAAAAAATTTTTTAATAAAATTATTTGATCTAGAGGCGTGACATCCGGCTCCAGTTTGAAGTTTTGAAAGTTATTTAAGTAGATTATTTACTGTTTTAATGATTCTACACAAAGCATTGCTTTAATCTGAAAATATTACTTTAATATGGTTTTATTCTGAATAAGGATTTGATTCAAATATTTTCTGTAATTTATTTTTCATTACAAAATTTATATGTAACACAAGAAGAATAAACATAATTCACTGTTAATAAATTTCTTGATTTTAAAAGTTTTTTGTGAAATTCAAATGATATAAAACTTAGTCATTATAAATAAAACTAGAGTTAAATAAACTGGACTTTATTAATATTAAGTCACACTGCTTCATTGTCATTAATATTATATAAAGTTCATAAAATTAATGGAAACTTAATATAAAATTTTATTGAACAAATGGTATGTAATGCCCTTAAATTTCATTTGGCAATGCAATAAGAATCATATTTAATTTTATTACAGGGTGTAAGTATATATAGTATTTTTAAAGATGAATATGTCGCTAACATATATATATATATATATATATATATATATATATATATATATATATATATATATTATCGCCCAGAAAAACAATTCTGCGCAAAAACAACGCAGAGTAAGCATTCTACAGAGCATAAATGTTTATGTAGTGTCAACATTAATATTATTTTTTATTAAAGCTTTTCTTTAAACACAAGTAACCATTTCAGAAAGATAACACACATTGTTTAAAAGTAATAATAATTAAAAATTAAGCAAAAAGTTAAGAGAAACAGTTTGCGTATACGTGCATTATATTTCGAAATTAATATTAACCATGAGCATGTATGGAACGAAATATAGTCTCCATATTAATTTTATTGCATATGCATTTAATTCTTGTGGCAATACTTAAAATAAAATTAAAAATTTTTTTTTTTTTTTTTTTTTTTTTGTTACATTACTACTTCTACACAAATACACTTAAAAGGGATTTTAAAGGAAAAGAGATTGTTTCGGATGAAAAAAAATAACCTAAACACAAAGGGGAGTAGGTAGAATTCTTCTAGCAATTGGAAGGATAGTTGGTAGAACTCCTTTTGCTAGTCATTTAGTAATCAATAATTACAAGGCATCAAAATCTGTTATCTTAAAGCCTCTGCGTAACCGACCATCTAAGCTGTCTTTTAGAGAAAAAAGATGTACTATGAAATCCTTCAGTTTAAATTCAAAGATAACTGCATCGCAAATAGAACTTGATATTAGAGAAAGGCTTAAAAATGTCTTCATGAAGATACCACACGAAACATTCTGAAGACACCTGGCTATCACCACCTTGTAGCCCTAGAAAACCACGCATTTAAACTGATATTAAGAGGCAACTCTTTTAAATTTTACCAGTAAGTTTGTCTCAATAAATCTTCTAAGTATTTTAAAAGAAGTAACATCCTCTTATGAATATAAATTATATACTTTTTGCATCCAAGGGCACCAACTGGTGTGGAGAAAAAAGGTAAGGATTTTAAGAAAAAATATTGTGTCTACAATAATACACGAGGGAGATGGCGTAATAAATTCGGGTTATATGTCAGCAAATGTATTTTATCGATTAACCTTTATAGACTCCACATTATATAATATAGGACACCTAAATAGATTTTTTTTAAAAATTGAAGCAGAGTGCACAAGGTTTGAACATTGACGATTACTTTTGGTATCAACAACACAATAATCCAACACTCACTACCCACAATGCGAAACTCTGGCTGTTGTATAGTATCAAATATTAGTTGCATATTTTTCCACAGTTGGCAGATTAAACTCCATTAAACATTTATGGGATTTATTTTAACGCTACATTCTTTAATAAAACATAATATCCACACATATGCTAAAAAGTGTAATTATGTGATGAAATGGAATTTTATTTCCTCAGCAAAAACTGCCAATCAAATTTACTCTAAGCTTAAATGATTGGAAGATTTTCTAATACACATAAAAGTTTTCCAATCAAAGCGTTTAAGTGACAGTCCATAGAAGCTAATTTTACTGACTTTTCTCACCTGTGCGCAAACTTTTTCTGACAGCTTTTTATGTATTTTTTAATCATTATTCCTTTGAAAAAATGTGTGTTAACTTTCTGAAATTGTTACTGATATTTAAGAAATGTTAATGAAATGAAATATATAAAAATTGAATAAATGTTAACACTATAATTTACTTATATTTTCTGATGAATATTTATTATCCATATATATATATATGTATATATGCGTATAAATATTCGTAAAAATATTTTTTATATCTCTGTTAATCTAACAGAATTAAGATTTTTTTTAAAAAAACTACTTAATTGTATTTACATAAAATTTTATTTTTTCATAAAATTTTAATTTATGTACGAAAGATTATTACTACTTTAATTTGATTTATTTTTATGCCCAACTAAACCCCTCAGGGGGTTTACCTTCTTTAGGCAAACACGAGTGTCACAATCCCGAAGTACCTTAGTGATCTGTCCTCTTCTTTAATTTCTTCTCTCCTCTACTCTTCTGCTTTTTCTTCCTTTTCTCCCTGGTTGCCTCAAAAGAGGTTGAGAGCTCCCATTCAGTAGCTTTCGCTTCCCTGTTGCTATTAGCTACTCTTGGGGACTAAATCATCCACGTGTTTACCGTGCGTGGAGACCCGTGTCCCTGGAAATGAGGGTCCTGGTAATTGAGGCCTCCAGAGACCAACATATTACTTTGGCCTCTGCTTAAGGTAAACGGGAGGTGTGTTGTGGTCCTCAGCACATCATGCGATTTTATGGGTAAAGCGATCGGTACATCTAATGTGTGAATAGTTAAGGGTGGAGGCCACCTCAGGGATGTACTGTGAGCGTATAGGACCTGGCTAGCACTGGTGCAGCTGGTCTGCATCCCCTTGTTGGACTCGGTGGTGGGTGGCACTGTCTGGTCCCGAATATTCCATCTCTAATATGGGAACATCTATTTTCTCTTCTCTTCCACAGGAGCATACTTTGAAACTACTGAAAGCAAAATTTTATATTGTGAAACGGAAGGAGGGTACATTAGAAACTGAATCCCTTTTCCTAATCCAAAACCAATTGCTGGCAATATCGGAGAACTGAAGAGCATCCAGAAACTTCGTTCTGAAGTTCTAATGGTAGAAGTTGCTTCAGATGCACAAGCAACTCTGATAAGCAGCATGAACATGCTTGCTAACCTTGAGGTATCCGTCCAACCTTATATTAATCTCAACTTTTCACGTGGTGTGGTATCCGCCAAGGATTTGTTAAATACGCCTGCGGACGAGATCTTAGAAAATCTCAAAGATCAAAAGGTCTGTGCTGTAAAATGCATCACAGTCAGACGGGATAGGCAGATTATCAATACTAAACATCTCGTACTGTCATTTGCGACGCCAGACCTACCACAGCATATTAAAGCTGCGTATATGCTTCTATCCGTCAGGCCATTTATTCCAAATCCTTTGCCTTGTTTCCAGAGCCAGATATTTGGTCACTCAAAAGCGGCTTTCAGGCGCAAACTGACTTACACTCGCTGCGCAGCAGTTGGCCACGACAGCTCGTCTTGTACTGCAAAGGAGAGGTACTGAAGACTGTAAAGTTGACCACCCCTTCTCCGCTAGAAGTTGTCCTATACTGGAAAAGGAGATCACAACCACTAAAGTTAAGAATAATTGTTCATATCCTGAGGCGAGACGTGCTGTTACAGGACGTACACCTTAAGCTGGAGTTAGCTATGCATCAGTAGCCGCATTAGTCACTAGAATGGCTAGTAAGCAAATGGATGCTCTTTCACTACCAACAGTAAAATTACCCCTTGCATCTGTACAGAAGCCAAAATCGAACTCTTCAACCATTCCCCGTAGAAAAGCTCCTATGACTAAATCTAAGGCTGTGAATGCCCTAAAACTTAAATCTGCAAAAGAGGGTAATGTTCGGCTCTCCATATCCACCCGTAAAGCCTTATCCCTGGAGGCTGATGCTGTTTCCTTACATCCTTCAGAAGAAGATCAATCCCTCGAGAAGATTTTAGATGACAAGCCATTCTGTTCCAGGAACGGAGCTCTTCAAACTTAACACTAGCTTCCTTTGTTTCTTGTAACTGCCAAGGTTTGCGTTCTCATCATGATGACATCAAGTCTATAATTTCAGCTTACAACCCCCATGTATTGAACTTCAAGAAACATTCCTGAAGTCCAGCAATAACTTTTCCATGCATGTGTTTAACAGCTTTAGAAAAGACCGTGGTGACGATGGTGCAGTGTCTGGAGATGTTTGTATATTAGCATCCAATAACTATCCCAGCACTGCTCAACATTTGAATACTACATTACAGGTGGTATCTGTGCGAATTCATGCATCATGCTTGTTGACAGTCTGTAGTTTGTATTTGCCACCACCCGATGTCATTCACCGAGAGGAACTCGATGCATTAATAGATCAGCTGCCAACACCATTTCTGCTATTGGGTGACTTTAACAGCCATAATTCTTTGTGGGGAAGCGATGACACAAATTCACGCGGTAGGCAAATAAAGCAGTGTATTTTAGACAATAGCCTCTGTCTGCTTAATACCGACGGGAAGACACACTTTACTTTCACGTACCCACAAGAACATTTCATTCTCTCTATCGGGCCATTAGTTCTCCCTGACTTCTGCCACTGTTATATTTAAATTTAGGAAATGATCTGCATAATAGCGATCATTTTCCTCTTGTCATCTCCCAGACTGGAGGTAGTAGTGTAAGACAACGCTTACCTACTTACGTGTACAGTCGGGCAGATTGGATATTATTTACACAATTGGCAGTTGTCGATGCTAAAATGGTTTCAAACGAAGATATTGATATTGCCGTGTGTAAAGTCACTGAAACAATTAAGAATGCAGCTGATGCATCAATACCTAAGAGTTCCTGTATACCACACAGATGGTGCAAACCTTGATGGAATATAGAATGCCAAGAAACATATAAAAAACAGAGGAGAATATAGGGAGTATTTAGGAGGTATCCCACAACGGAGAATCTTATAGCCTTTAAGAGAGCAAGAGCTCTAACTTACAGAGCTCGTCGTCGAAGTCAGAAGGAATCTTGGTCCTGCTATGTATCGTCAATAACATCTTCAACTTCTAGTAAGAAGTTGTGGAGAAAGGTGAAAGCATCCAATGGAATTTAAAGAGAATTTTCTATTCCTATTTTAAAATCCGGAGCAGCTATATACTCTTCTCCTACGGATATTGGTAACGTCCTTGGTGAAGCATTTGCGAGTTGCTTATGTAAGATTCTTGAACATATGGTCAATGCCCGTCTCATCTATGTCCCAGAAACTAATAATTGTATTCATATAAGAATCAGAGTGGCTTCTGTAAAGGAAGATCCACTCTTGATAATATGACCCACTTGGAAACTCAAATCCGAAACTCTTTTGTGCGGAGAAATCACTTGGTTTCCATTTTCTTCCACATAGAGAAGGCATATGACCGTACATGGTGATATGGAATTCTCCGTACATTATATGATTTTGGCTTTCGGGGTAATCTTCCGATATTCCTGCAGAATTTTTAATGCTCCCATGGTTTTAAAGTGCGTATTGGAAACTTTACATCTAATTCTTTTATACAATATGAGGGTATTCCTCAGTGCTCTATTTTAAGTGTCACAATTTTTATTCTCTTCATTAGTAACATTCTTCATCAACTTCCATCATCAGTACATGGTAACTTGTTTGTTGACGACCTGCAAATAACATGTGAGGGGTCTAATATAAGATTAATTGAGAGACAACTACAAACAGCAGTTAAAACATTTGCTGCATGGTGTGCTGAGAATGGCCATACCTTATCACCAAGCAAGAGAAAATGCATCCACTTCTGTAGAAAGATTAGCCTGCATAATGATCCAGTTATTAATATCAACAGCACTCCAATACAAGTAGTCAATGAAATAAAATTTCTGGGGATAATCTTTGACCGAAAATCAACCTTTCTTCCGCATATTTTACATTTGGGAAAGAAGTGTGAGCGATTGCTTAATATCCTCATCATCATGTCAAATACATCTTGGGGGGCAGATAGCACATCACTACTTCGAATTTATCAGTCATTGATTCTATCCCGCATTGAATACGGATGTGTTGTTTATGGATCAGCTAGATCTTCTGTTTTACGACGACTGGACACAGTTCCTCATTCTGCTTTCAGGATATGTTCTGGGGCATTCCGCACTTCCAGAGTCTATACGTGATGTGTCATCAATTGCCGTTAGACCTGAGACGAATGCAACAATCTCTCAATTATTATGCTAAGATAATATCAACCCCTCATCATCCGTTACGTTCCATGGTTCTGAACGCCTCCCTTAAGAGACTTTATGATGCTCGTCCAATGAGCATCCCACCTTTCCTCACACGAGCCAAATTACATCTGCGGCTCATAGACCTATGTGATATCCAGATAGAGACAATTGACTCTTTCACTCATAGCCTTGGTATAACCCAACAAATATATTTATTAATAACTTTGCTCAATATAAAAAATCGGACACAACACCTTTTGTTTTTCAACATCTATTCTTTTCTCACCGCAGTCAGTACCAATCCTATAAACCTGTATTCACAGATGGTTCTAAAACAGCAGGACATGTGGGCTGTGGAATTTTTATTAACAATACAGCTTTTAGTTACTGTCTTCATCCATCCTGCTCCCTCTTTACTGCTGAAGCAACAGCAATTTACTACGCGCTTCACAATGTGAATACAGATGATTATAAAGAATATTATATATACACTGATAGCATGAGTATTATAGATGCTTTGAGAAACAATAGTTTTACCTGTCATCCAGTTGTTTCAAAAATTTTCAGAATATTGGATTTCCTTGCTAGCAATGGATACAAAATAATATTTTGTTGGATACTAAGCCACGTAGGTCTTGATGGAAATGAGAGAGCGGACACAACTGCAAAAACTGCAGCAGATCCAATTTTACCAGAAATTCCGCTCTCAGATGTGAGAAAGGGTATTAAAAGATTTGTTCATTCGCTATGGGAATAATCATGGGACTTGCTGGTCGAATACAAACTCCATACCATTTTCCCATTCCTTACCTCATTATCAGTTTTACCATTATGAAGTGGTGATAAGATCCAATTTTACCATAAATTCCGCTCTCAGATGTGTGAGAAAGGGTATTAAAAGATTTATTCATTCGCTATGGGAATAATCATGGGACTTGCAGGTCAAAAAAAAACTCCATACCATTTTCCCATCCCTTACCTCATTATCAGTTTTACCATTACGGAGTGCTGATGTTAGATTAACTCTTCTTCGTATCGGGCACACACGTTTCACAGACAGACATTTGTTTTTAAATGAACTAAATCCATGGTGTGAAGCGTATGATGAACCATTTACTGTTTATCATATTTTAATTTCATGTCATGATTTTAACCAAAAATGTGTACACTGTTTTAATACTGATATTTTAACTATAATTGATTTAATAGGGGATCAACCCCATAGAAACCTATTTGCTTTTTGGAGAGACATAGGTTTTATAGGTTTGAGAGACATATTCCATAGTTTTTAAAAAATAAGACTAATATTATTGAGAACATTCATTAATGCAATTTTGTTTTATCCAGTATTTTAGTATCTAAAGTATACTTAAAGCTTCAAAACTCCTTTTTTATATCTTATTTTAAATTAATCGTGTACCATCAAATTGCTTCTTCTTCTTCGCAATCTTGTTTCAAAACATTCATTGTCAGATAATTTAATAAATTTTGTATCGAATTATATATAAACCATATCCAAAACTTTTTAATTTAAATAATCTAGGTTTTGTTGCACATAAAAATAATTCAATTTTTTGAATAATGTTGAATCAATCCCAATTGAATGTTAGTCCTTGTCTACTTTCATTTAACATTCAGCTTTATTTTAAAATTTATCTACCTTAAAAATTATGTATGGATTGAATGGATGAAGATATTAAAAAATAATAATTAAAAATTATTTTTTTAAAAAAATTTTGTTCAAAAGTTAAAACATTATAAACACTTTCATTAAAAAAAATTCATTTCAAATGGAGAATAAGAAAATGTTTCAGTTGAATTCAAATAACTCCAAATTTAATGGTTATGTATTGAAATAAAATATAAATTTCACCCAATTTTATCTATCCTTTTAAAAATGACTAAGTTTTTTGAGTATTAATTTACAAACATCATATATTTTTATTTATTATTTACTCAGCAGTGTGTGAATAACTACGAAATATTTTATTATTTTGGGATATTTTTTATACCTTTACTGTTTTAATATAAATATAAACCTTTACTATTTTAATATATACATAATATTTTACTGTTTTAATATATTTCCTATGAAGTCATTAATATTAATCTAAATATATTTAATATTACTTTGCTTTCATTTAAGTATTTTACTGCATAATTCTTCTATTATATTAAATCAATAATTTTGTTCTTTAAAGAGTCGTTAATACAATTACTTAGAATTGTAATACTCATAAACTTTAATTAATTATTTAAAAATTTTCAATATAGAATACAAAGAGGAATATTTTTTATCATATTAAAAAATATATATTTCTTATGAACGTAAATGATAGCAAATTAAATTTATTTCAATTATCTGAATTAATAAAAGTATTTAAACAATATTAAAATTTCGGTGATAATGAAGTCAAACTTTTTCTTTACAGTTAGTAAGTATATACCAAATTTAAGACTTTCATATATACATAAAAACAAAGCGGATTTTTTCCTTTTTTTATCTTTTCTTATACGTGTCTTTCACTTAAATTAAGAACTTATTATAAATTATTTATCATTATTTCATATTACTTTTAAATTCAATATAATGCTTCGCTATTTTTAATTGTTCATTTATTTTTAAAATATTAAAATAGCATAAAATATTAATGTTCAAATGACAAAGTAAATTACATATTGAATGAGCAAAACAAGAATGAGTATATAAATATGTTAATATTCTTTCAAACATCATTAATGAATTAATTATTTTAAGTAAGATTCAATATTCTGACTATTTATATTTATTTCGTTAATTAAGTTATATATTTATCCAATTATAATAAAGTTGTTTATTTTTATTATTCAATATGAACCAAAATTTTGTTATTCGTTCATCCAGGGTGTACGTATATATTTTTATTTATTGAACATATCTAAGTTTATATATATAAATAGTGTGTAATATAAAATTTTGATAATTATTCTTTGCAAAATAACCATATTTTTTTCTAACCATAATAAAGCAAATTTACCACAGGATTCAGTTTTAAGCTGCAAAATATATTATGCTTTTTACATCAGGAATATTGCTCTATTTTTCTTCAAACAAAGAAATGATGAATATCATTTCTTCTTTATCAAGAAAAATATAATTTATTTAATTTATAAAAAAAAGTCACAAAATTTTATCAGTAAAGAGAAATTTTTGAGGTGCTAAATTATATATGAAATTATTAAGATTCAATTATAAAAACTATAATTCACAATCATCAAAGGATTTTTCTCTTCACTTATAAAACAATCCAAAGGTAAAAGGGAAAATACGTAGACTTATAAAATGTTTTGAATAAATCAATTTAAGCTAGTGGCGAGATGTCCTCCTCCAGGTTGAAGTTTAAAAAGTTATTTAAAGTAGAGTGTTTACTGTTACACTGCTACTTCACAAAATATTGTTTTATTCTGAAAATATTATTTTAAAATGGTTTTATTCTAAACACTATATTTTGAAATTAATTTTATTTTTTTAAGAAACCACGAGCTTGTTTAATACGAAATAATGTCTCCATTTATTTTTAGTGTTTATGTATTTTAATTCATGTGGCAATACTAAAAATTAAATAAAAAATACTGTTTTGTTTTTTGGTATGTTACATTACTACCTCCAAACAAATGTTCTTAATATGGATTTCAAAAGAAAAGAGATTGTTAAGGGTGAAAAGAAAATAATCTGAAGATAAATGTGAGAATGTAGAATTCTTCTAGCAATTGAAAAAATAGTTGGAAGAATTCCTTCTGCTATTCAATTACTAATCAATAATTACAAGCCATTAAAATCTGTTATCTTAAAGCCTCGGATAAACCGACCATCTAAGCTGCCTTTTAGAGAAAAGAGATGCACTATGAAATACTTAATTTATAATTCAAAGATAACTCCATCGCAAATATCACTTGATTTTAGAGATAGGCTTGAAAACTATTTTCATGAAGATACTACACCAAAATCTCTGATCACAACTGGTTATTAACACCTTGAAGCCCTAGAAAGCCACGTACTTAAACTGCAATTAAGCAACAACTTTTAAATTTTACCTGTATTTATGTCAATAAATCTTCTGAAATTTTGAAACAGTAACATACACTCTTATAAAAACAAGTTATATACTTTTTGCATCAAAAAACACAAAATTGTGTGGAGAAAAAAGGTAAGGATTTTAAGAAAAAATAGTTGTGTCTACAATAAAACACGATGGAGGTAGGGTAATGAATTCGGGTTACATGTCCGCAAATGAATTTAATCGATTAAATTTTATAGACTACACACTCTAATATATTTGAAAATTAAATATATTTTTAAACAAAAATGAAACAGATTTGAACATTGATGATTTCTCTTGGTATAAACAACATAACAATCCAAAACTCACTACCCACAATGTGAAACTCTGATTTTTGTATAGTATCAAATATCAGTTGTATACTTTTCTACAGTAGCTAGATTAAACTCCATTGAGCATTTATGGGATTTATTCGAACGCAGCAGGCGTCAGCAAAGCATAGTATCCAAAGATATTCTAAAAATAGTAATTATGTGATTGAATGGAATTGTATTTCATGAGCAATAATCGCCAATCTAATATACCTTAAGCTTAAATGATTAGAAGATTTTCTAATACACAAAAGTTTTCCAACCAAACAGTTTAAATGACAGTCCATTGAAATTAATTTTACGAACATTTCTCCCATGTGCGCAAATTTTTTCTGACATGTAATATTTAATCATTTTTCCAACTTTATGTAATTTTTAATCATTATTCCTTTGAAACAATGTGTGTTATCTTACTGAAGTTCTGAAATTGTTTTTGATATTTAGGAATTGTTAATGAAATGAATTTTATAAAAATTGAAATAATGTCAACAATATAATTTACTTATATTTTCTGATGAATGTTTATTATCCATATATATATACATACATACAATACATACATACATACATACATATATATATATATATATATATATATATATATATATATATATATATAAATTTTTATGTCAATATTATATTATATTGAATATAAAAAATCATGATTGTGTTACATTAACCGAGATATCAAAAAATATTCCAAATGTATATATATATATATTTGGAACAAATGTATTTATATATATATTTGGAATATTTTTGATATCTCGGTTAATGTAACACAATCATGATTTTTTTAATTCTATACAATATAATATTGACATGAAAATTTATTTTTTCATAAAATTTTTATTTATGTGTGAAATATTATTACTACTTAAATTTGTTTTAATTTTATCCCCCTAACTAATTTTAATTTATCTGTTGTAGCATTTACATATTTGTGCCAACAACATTATCAAAATAACTTTAAAGCTTTGTTTGTTTTAACCAGAAAAACAAAGAATACAACTTAAAAAATATATAAATATTAAAATTAAAATTTGGTCATATAATTCATAATTTTTCCGAACTTTTTTATATGATGATTCTTTGTCTGACTGGAATCCTTAAAATTGTAACATTTTAATTTATTATTAAATAAAAATTATTATATTGCAAACATTCATTTTATTACAATTTTGTTTCATCCAGTGTTATAGTATCTAAAATATGCATAAAGCTTCAAAATTCTTTTTTTATCTTATATTAAATTAATCGTTTATGTTCAACATGATTTTTCTTCTTCGCAGTCGTGTTTCAAATCAATCTTTGTCAGATAATTTATCAAATTTTATATGATATTCTTTATAAACCATATTCAAAAATTTTCCTTTGAATGCAATTTAAATATTCTATGTTTTGGCGCATTTAAAAATAATGCAATCCTTTGGATAATGTTAAATCAATCCCAATTATTTGTTAGACTTTGTCTACTTCCATTCAGTTCCGTTTTAACTTTCACCTACCTTAAATGTTATTATGCATTGAGTGGATAATGACTCAAAATATTATAATTCAAAATTATTGTTTGAAAAAAACTTTTATTCAGTAAGTAAATTAATATAAAGTCCTTTTTTAAAAAAATTCATTTTAGCTGAATTATAATTAAATTTGTTTCAGTTGAATTCAAATAATTTCAAATATAATGGTTTATATAGAAACAAAATTTAAATGTTACCTAATTTTATTTAGTTTTATTAAAATGACTAAGTTTTTAGCTGATTAAATTACAGACATCATATATGTTTACTTATTTTTTACTATGCAGTTTATGAATAACTACGAAATATTTTATTTCTTTTGGGATATTTTTATACCTTTACTGTATCAATATAAATACAAAACTTTATTGTTTTAATATGAAAATATATCTTTATTATTTTAATATATTTCCTATAAGGTCATTAATATTAATCAAAATCTATTAATATTAATCTACTTTGCATTCATTTAAGTATTTTACTGCATAATTCTTCTATTACATTAAATCAATAAATTTTGTCTTTAAGGAGTCGTTGATAAAATTACTTACAATTGTAACACTCATATACTTTAATTAATCATTTAAATATATTTACTATAGTATACAAAGTAGAATACTTTTTTATCATTTTATGCAAAATATATTTTTTATGAACATAAATGACAGCAAATTAGTTTTATTTCAATTTTATGAATTAAAAAATATTTAAACAATATTAAAATTTCAGTGATAATGAAGTCAAAATCTTTTTTTACAGTTTGTAAGTATAAACAAATTTGTTATTTTCTTATACAGATAAAATTAAAGCAGATTTTTTTTCTTTTTTTATCTTTTTTATGCATGTCATTCATTTCATTTTTCAACTCATTATAAATTATTTATCATTACTTCATATTAATTGTACATTCAATGTAATGCTTCACTTCTTTAATTGTTCATGTATTTTTAAAATATTAAAAAACATTTATATGCAAATGGCAAAGTAAATTATAAATTGAATGCGCAAAACACTAATATTGTAAATAAATATGTTCTTTAAAATGTCATTAATGAATTTTGCTTTTAAGTGGGATTCAATATTCTTACAATGTTTATTTAGTTCCTTACATAGGTTATATGTTTATATATTCTTAATAAAGTAGTTTATTTTTAATACTCAGTATGAACCACAAATTTGTTATATGTTTATACAGGGTGTACGTATATATTTTTATTTATTGAGCATATATAAGTTTATATATACATTTAGTGTGTAATATAAAATTTTGATGATTAGCCATTAAAGAATGACCAAATTTTTTCTAACTAAAATAAAGCACTTTAACCACAGGATTCAGTTTTAAAATGTAAAACACAGTAGGTTTTTTATTCCAGGAATGATAAAGTATTTTTCAGCAATTAAGGAAAAGATGGAGCCATTTTCTTCTTGATCAATAAAAATAAAATTTATTTAATTTAAAATATCTTTATTTCACAGAATTTTATCAGTAAAGTAAAATTTTTTGAGTTGTTCAGGAATCATATTTGAAAAAAATACAATTTCCATTTAAACGATACGATTCATTATCATGAAAGGATTTTCCTCTCCACTGCTCAAAGAATCCATTGGGGAAAAAGATCTTCATTCGTTGTATAAATAGATAATATTAAATATTTTTCTTCTTAGTCAGTTTATTAATTTTAAGTGACTTTTAAACTCTTTAATTAGGAGTATTCAATTTTAGATAGGTTACATGGTTGAAAATAAAAAAATCAATTTGTGTTTACTATATTAACAATAAAAATAAAAAGAACTTTTCAGTTAACCAGATTCGAAACACATAAAAAAATACTAATTTTATCTCTACATATAGAGCGTTAATTTAATGTGTTCTTGATTCAAAAATAAGAATGAACATGAAAAGTGTGTCGAAAAGCATAAATCTTAATTCAATTACAAATTTATCTGTACAATGATTGATGATTAACTATTAATAGCATGCTTGATATTAATAGTTTTAAACAAAATTTGAATGATATGAAACGTAATCATTATAATAAGACAGAAATTAATTGAAGTAATTTTTATTATTATGACGTCATATTGTAAACATGCTACTTGTTTATTAAAATTACATAAATTGTATACAAGTAGAATATTATATGTTAAACAAATTTTTTTAATTTTATTTTACTACTGAATAATAATCACATTTAATTTTATTTACAGGGTGTAAGTATATAAATTGCATGTCGCTAATTTATATATATATACATATATGTATTCATTTTTCGATAAAGTTTTACTTTAACAATTCTTTCAACACCATTACCATTTTAGAAAGATAACACTCATTGTATAAAAGTAATAATAATTAAAAAATTAAGCCAAAAATTTATCAGAAACAGTTTGCGTAGAGGTACGCTATATTTCAAAATTTATCTTAATTGTTTTAGAAACCACGAGCTTGTATGAAACGAAATAATGTCTGCATTATAAATTTACTGCATTTGCATTTTAATCTTGTGACAATGCTAAAAATAGAATACAAAACATTGTTTGTTTTTTTTTGGTATAGTACATTATTACTTCCAAACAAATAAAATAAAAATGGATTTTAAAGGAAAAGAAATTTTTTGGATAAAAAAAAATTTAAACATAAAGAGGAGAAGGTGGAATTCTTCTAGAAATTGGAAAGACAGTTGGAAGAACTCCTACTTCTATTGAATTAGTAATTAACAATTATAAGCCATCGAAATCTGTTAACTTAAAACCTCGAAGTAACCGACCATTTATGCTGTCTTATAGAGAAATGAGATGAACTATCAAATCCTTAAGTTTAAAACCAAATATAACTGAATCTTAAATAGCACTTGATATTATGGAAATGCTTAAAAAATATCTTCATGAAGTTACTACACGAAACATTCTGAAGTCACGTGGCTATCACCACCTTGTAGACCTAGAAAGCCAGGTATCTAAACTGCCATTAAGCAACAAGTGTTAAACTTTAGCAGTTAGTATGTCGATAAACCGTCTTAGTATTTTTTAAAAGTAAAATAGTCTTATGAAAACACAATAAATACTTTTTGTGTCAAAAGGCGAAAACTGGTGTGGAGAAAAAAAGTAAAAATTTAAAAAAAAAATTCTTTCTAAAACTAAACATGAGAGAAATGGCGTAATTGCTTCGGGTTTTATATCAGCAAATGAATTTGATCCATTAAATTTTATAGACTCCACATTATATGAATAAGACATCTAAATATATTTTTAAAAAAAATTAAAGAAGAAGGAACAAGATTTGAACATTGACGATTGCTTTTCGTATCAAAAACACAATGATCCAAATTTCACTACACACAATGTGAAACTTTGGTTGTTGTATAGTATCAAATATCAATTGTATACTTCTCCACAGTTGCCATATTAAACTAAATTCAACATTAAGTGATTTATTGGAATGCAGCTTTCGTCAACAATACATAATATCCAAAGATATATTAAAAGTGTAATTATGTGATGGAAGGGAATTATATTTCCTCAGCAAAAAACGCCAAACAAATTTACATTAAGCTCAAATGAATGGAACTTTTTTCTATACATAAACGTTTTCCAACCAAACAGTTTTATTGACAGTCCACAGAAGCTAATTTTACAGACTTTTCTCATCTGTGCGCAAACATTTTCTGGCAGCTTTTCATGTAATATTTAATCATTATTCCCTTGAAACAATGAATGTTATCTTTTTGAAATTGTTAATGATATTTAGGAAATATTAATGAAATGCGCTATATAAAGATTGAATTAATGTTAACACTATGACGTACTTATATTCTCTGATGAATGTTTACAATGCATATATATATATATATATATATATATATATATATATATATATATATATATATATATATATATATATTTATATATACATATATATATGTATGTATGTATGTATGTATATGCATGTGTTTTATCATATTAATTCAAAAGAAGGATGAATCTATCAAATTTTCCTATGATTATGTTAGATTAAATAATGTTACAAGTTAAGCTAGACAAGGACAAGTTTTCAAGAATCATTGGTACAGTGGATACACTTTCTAGAAATAAGTAATTTTTGTCACTAGAGTTAAAAAAGTGATTATTGGTAAGCGGATATTTTCATCCTGAAGACTGAGAAAAGATAATCTTTTCATAAAAAAAATACAAGAGTTCTGGAATTATATGAAATTGGAAAACCACTAAAACAAAGGAAAAGAAGAAAGCATAGGGACCACGTCTTCATCAGCATGGAGATGGGCAGCTATGCAAAAAGAAAGAACACTCTTTTCTGACAAGCTTGAAGGGCAGAAGTCTAAAGATCTTCGAACAATTCTCACAAAGAGTGTTCGTATTAAAAGAACTTAAGTAAAACATTGAATAAATATAAATGCAGAAAATTAGAAATACTAATAAATTAAACATAAATGCAGAAAATTAGAGATACTCACATGAATGAAACTTACATACAGTAAGTAAGTAAAAAAAATAAATACATAAAGCCAAAGTCAGCAAATCAGATTGAATTTATACATGGAAATAGTATGAGAGTATATATATATATATATATATATATATATATATATATATATATATATATATATATATATATATATATATAATAAAGTAGTGTATTTTTAATATGAGTGTGTTTTTAATAGTATGAAACATAAGTTTGTTATTTTCTCTTCCAGGGTGTACGTATATATTTTTATTTATTGAAAGTATATAAGTTTACATATATTTTTAGAGTGAAATATAAAATTGTGATAATCATCCATTGCACAATAACAACATATTTTTCAAAATTTTAATTTTACCCAATTTTATTTATCCTTGTTAAAATGACCAGGTTTTCTGAGTATTAATTTTCAAACATCATATATCTTTATTTATTTTTTACTCTGCAGTATATGAATAACAACGAAATATTTATTTCTTTTAGGGTATTTTTTATACTTTTACTCTTTAAATACAAATATAAACCTTTACTGTTTTAATATGAAAATAAATCTTTACTGTTTTAATATATTTCCTATGTCGTCATTAAAATTAATCTAAATCTATTTAATATTACTTTGCTTTCATTTAAGTACTTTACTGCATAATTCTTCTATTATATTAAATCAATAAATTTGAATCTTTAACGGAACGTTAATAAAATTACTTAGAATTGTTATACTCATAAATTTTAATTAATCATTTACATATATTCAATATAGAATCCAAAGAAGAATATTTTTATCATAATATACAATATACATTTCTTATGAACTTAAATGATAGCAAATTACTTTTATTACAATTTTCTGAATTAATAAAAGTATTTAAACAATATTAAAATTTCAATGAAAATGAAGTAAAAATTTTTCTTTACAGAATGTAAGTATATACCAAATTTAAGACTTTCATATATACATAAAATTAAAGAGGATTTTTTCCTTTTTTTATCTTTTCCTATACGTGTCATTCATTTAAATTAAGAACTCCTTGTGAATTATTTATTATTATTTCATATTACTTTTAAATTCAATGTAAAGTTTATTTATTTTTAGTTGTGGATATATTTTTAAAATAATAAAAGAGCATAAAACATTTGTCTACAAATGACAAAGTAAATAACATATTGATGCGAAAACACGAATGCGTAAATAAATATATTATTATTCATTCAAACGTCTATAATGAATTAAGTATATTAAAGATTCAATATTCTCACTATTTATATTTATTTTCTTAATTAGGTTACATGTTTATATATTCATAATAAAGTAGTTTATTTTTAATATTCAGTATGAACAAAATTTTGTTATTTGTTCATACAGGGTGTATGTATATATTTTCATTTATTCAACATATCTAGGTTTATATATATTTAGAGTGTAATATAAAATTAGGATAACTATCCATTGAAGAATAACCACTTTTTTCTAACTAAAATTTAGTAGGCTTTTTATTTTCGAAATATTGCTCTATTTTTCTTCAACCAAAGAGAAGATAAAACCCTTTTCTTCTTAATTAATAAAAATATAATGTATTTAATTTATAAAAACCTTTATTTCTCCGAATTTTATCAGTAAAGGAAAATTTTTGATGTGATCAAATTATATATGAAATTATTAAGATTCAGTTTTAAAAAATATGATTCACAATCTTCAAAGGATTTTTCACTTCACTCAGAAAACAATCCATAGGTAAAAGGGAAAAAATACGTGGAATTATAAAAATTTTCGAATATTTATATTTAGTCTAGAGGCGTGAAATCCTCCTCCAGTTTGAAGTTTTAAATGTTATTTAAAGTAGAGTAATTACTGTTTCACGGCTTCGGCACAAAATATTGTTTTATTCTGAAAATATTATTTTAAAATGTTTTATTTTAAATAAGTTTTTGATTGAAATATTTTATGTAGCTTATTTTTATTAGAAAATATAGATAACACAAAAAGAATATGCATAATTCACTCTTAACAACTTGCTTGATATTAAAAGTTTTAAGTGAAATTCAGATGATATGAAACATAGTCATTATAAATAAAACTGGAGTTAAATGAAGTGGACTTTATTACTATTAAGTCACACTGCTACATTTTAATTAATATTATATAAAGTTTATAGAAGTAATATAAACTTAATATAAAATTTTTATGAATAAATGGTATGTAATTTTCTTAAATATTTCATTTTACTATGCAGTCATAATCACATTTAATTTTATTACAGGGTGTAAGTATGTATAGTATTTTTAAAGATGCATATGTTGCTAATTTATATATATATATATATATATATATATATATATATATATATATATATATATATATATATATATATATATATATATATATATATATATATATATATATATATATATATATATATATATAATAAGAATTCACCAACCATAAATATTTACGCAGTCAAAACATTAATTTTATCTTCTTATAAAGCTTTTCTTTAAAAATTCAATAAACACCAGAGTAAGCATTTTGTAGAAAGATAATATACATTATTTAAATGAAATAAAAATTAAAAATTAATCAAAAAGTTAACAGCAATTGTTTGCGTATAGGTACACTATATTTCAAAATTAATCTTAATTTTTAAGAAACCATGAGCTTATTTGATAGAAATATTGTGTGCGTTTGATTTTAGTGCTTATGCATTTTAATTCTTCGGGCAATACTAAAAATAAAATAAAATATATTGTTTTTTTCTTTTTGGTATGTTACATTACTACCTCCAAACAAATGTACTTAATATGGATTTCAAAAGAAAAGAGATTGTTACAGGTGAAAAGAAAATAATCTAAAGATAAAGGTGATAATGTAGAATTATTCTAGCAATTGGAAAGATAGTTGCAAGAAATTTTTCTGCTATTCAATTAGTAATCAATAATTACAAGCCATCAAAATCTGTTATCTTAAAGCCTCGGTGAAATCGACCAACTAAGCTGCCTTTTTGAGAAAAGAGATACACTATGAAAACCTTAAGTTGAAATTCAAAGATAACTCCATCAGAAATATCACTTGATATTAGAGATACGCTTAAAAACTGTCTTCATGAAGATACAACCCGAAAACTTCTGATGACACATGGCTATCACCACATTTTAACCCTAGAAAGCCACGTAATTAAACTGCAATTAAGCAACAACTTTTAAATTTTACGTGTAATTATGTCAATAAATCTTCTCAGTATTTTTAAAAAGTAAAATACTCTTATGAAAACTAAATATATCTTTTTGCTTCAAAAGGCGCCAACTAATGTGGAGAAAAAAGTTAAGGAATTTAAGAATAAAAATTTTTCTCTAAAATTAACACGATGGAGATAACGTAATTATTTCGGGTTATATGTCCGCAAATGAATTTAATCGATTAAATTTTATAGACTACACACTGTAATATATTTGAAAACTAAATGTATTTTTAAACAAAATTGAAGCAGAATGCACAAGATTTGAACATTGACGATTACTTTTATTATCAACAAAACAATAATCCAAAATTCACAACCCACAATGTGAAACTCTGATTTTTGTATAGTATCTAATATCAGTTGTATACTTCTCCACAGTTGTCAGAATAAACTGCATTGAATATATATGGGATTTATTGGAACGCAACATTCATCAGCACAACATAGTATCCAAAGATGTGCTAAAAATAATAATTATAAGATTGAATGGAATTTTATTTCATCAGCAAAATCGCCAATCTAATTTACTCTAAGCTTAAATGATTAGAAGATTTTCTAATACACAAAAGTTTTCCAACCAAACAGTGAATGACAGTCCATAGAAGCTAATTTTACGGACTTTTATCACATGTGCGCAAACATTTTCTGACAGATTTTTAAGTAATTTTTAATCATTCTTTTATTGAAACAATCTAAGTTATCTTATTAATATTTTTTTGATATTTAAGAATTGTTAATGAAATGAATTATATAAAAATTGAAATAATGTTAACACTTTAATTTTCTTATATTTTCTAAATATTCCTAAAAAATTTTTTATATCTCTGTTAATCTAACATAATTATGAATTGTTTTTAATTCTT
Source organism: Latrodectus elegans (assembly GCA_030067965.1). Classification (NCBI taxonomy): domain Eukaryota; kingdom Metazoa; phylum Arthropoda; class Arachnida; order Araneae; family Theridiidae; genus Latrodectus; species Latrodectus elegans. The sequence continues at coordinate 85,655,018 of CM057813.1, forward strand.
ACTAATATTTATATGAAAATATTTTTTTTCATAAAATTTTACTTTATATACGAAATATTATTACTACATAAATTTGATTATTTTTTACGCCCCTAACCATTTTTTTTTAATTTATCTGTTGCAGAATTTATATATTTGTGCTTACAACATTATGAAAATAACTTTAAAGCCTTATTTGTTTTAACCTGAAAAACAAAGAATGCTATTTAAAAATATATAAATATTGAAATGAAAATTGGATAATATAATTCATAATTTTTCCGAACATTAATATCTGAGGATTCTTTATCTGACTGGAATCATTAAAGTAGTAAATTTTTATTTTATGATTAAATAAAAATTATTATATTGTGTGATAATATTCGTTTTATTACAATTATGTTTCATCCAGTGTTTTCGTGTCTAAAATAAAACTAAAGCTTCAAAATTCTTATTCATTTTTATCTTATTTTACATTAATCGTTTATGTTCAACGAGATTTTCGTTCTTCGCAGTCTTGTTTCGAATCATTCTTTGTCTGATAATTTATCCAATTTTGTATCAAATTTTATACAAACTGTATTCAAAAATTTTCATTTGAATGTAATTTATATATTCTAGGTGTTGGTGTAAATAATAAAAATGCAATATTTTGGATAATGCTAAATCAATCACAATTGATTGTTAGTTTTTGTCTCCTTTCATTCAGTTCCATTTTAACTTTTATCTACCTTAAAAATTATTATGCAATGAATAGATAATGATTCAAAATATTATAATTCAAAATTATTGTTTGAATAAAAATTTTATTTAGAAATTAAAACATTATAAATTCCTTTAATAAAAAAATTCATTTCAGCTGAAAAATAATAAAATTTTTCAATTGAATTCAAATAATTGCAAAATTAATGGTTTATATAGAAACGAAATTTAACTATCACCAAATTTTATTCATCCTTATTAAAAGGACAAAATTTTTTGAGTATTCATTTGCAAACATCATGTATGTTTATTTATTTTTTATTCTGCAGTATGTGAATAACTACGAAATATTTTATTTATTTTGGTATATTTTTTATACCTTAAGTGTTTTAACATAAATATAAACCTTTACTATTTTAATATGAAAGTAAACATTTACTGTTTTAATATGTTTTATATAACGTCATTAATATTAATCTA
>CM057813.1:85661178-85663678 GCA_030067965.1 Latrodectus elegans
ATATTTCTTATGAAGGCATTAATGTAAATTTAAATCTATTTAATATTACTTTGCTTTCATTTAAGTATATTACTGCATAATACTTCTATTATTTTAAATGAATAAATTTGTTCTTTAAAGAGATGTTAATAAATCTTCTTTAGAATTGTAATACTCATATACTTTAATTATTCATTTAAATATTTCACTATAGTATACAAAGTGAAGTACATTTTAATCATATTATACAAAATATATTTATTATGAACTTAAATGATAGCAAATTAATTTTATTTCAATTTTATGAAGTAAAACATTATTTAAACAATATTAAAATTTCAGTGATAATGAAGTCAAACTTTTTGTTTACAGTTAGTAAGTATATACCAAATTTTAACATACATATATACATAAAAAGAAAGCGGATTTTTACCTTTTTTTATCTTTTCTTATACGTGTCATTCACTTATAAATTAAGAACTTATTATAAATTATTTATCATTATTTCATTTTTTTTTTAATTCAATGTAAGGATTCGCTATTTTTAATTGTTCATATATTTTTAAAATATTAAAAAGCATGAAACATTTGTATACAAATGACAAAGTAACTTACATTTTAATGCGCAAAACACGAAAGATTAAATAAATATGTTATTATACATTCAAACGTCAATATTGAATTAAGCATTTTAAATAGGATCAATAGTGTTACTATTAATATTTATTTAGTTAATGAGGTTTTGTGTTTATATGTTCTTAATAAAGTAGTTTATTTTAATATTCAGTATGAACCAAAATTTTCTTATTTGTTCATCCAGGGTGTAAGTATATATTTTTATCTATTGAACACATATAAGTTTATATATATATATTTAGATTTTAATATAAAAATTTTGACAATTATCCATTGCAGAATAACCAGATATTTTCTAATTAAAATAAAGCAACTTAACCACAGGATTCAGTTTTAAGCTGCAAAATTTAGAAAGCTTTTTATTTTCGAAATATTGCTCTATTTTTCTTCAATCAAAGAGAAGATAAAACACTTTTCTTCTTAATCAAAAAAATATAATGTATTTAATTTATAAAAACTTTTATTTCTCCGTATTTTATCAGTAAAGGAAAATTTTTGATGTGATCAAATTATATATGAAATTATTAAGATTCAGTTTTAAAAAATATGATTCACAATCTTCAAAGTATTTTTCACTTCACTCATAAAACAATCCATAGGTAAAAGGGAAAAAATACGTGGAATTATAAAAATGTTTGAATAAGCCTATTTAATCTAGAGGCGTGAAGTCCTCCTCCTGGTTCAAGTTTAAAAAGTTATTTATTGTATATTTACTTTTTTATTGCTTCTTCACAAAACGTTGTTTTATTCTGAAAATATTATTTTAATATGGTTTTATTCTAAATAAGTTTTTGATTCAAATATTTTCTGTAGATTAAATTTATTAGAAAATATATATAACACAATAAGAACTTGCATTATTCACTGTTAATAGCTTGCTTGATATTAAAAGCTTTAAGTGAAATTCAGTTGAAATGAAATTTAGTCATTATAAATAAAACTCGAGTTAAATAAAGTGGACTTTATTACTATTAATTCACATTGCTTCATTTTCATTAAAACGATATGAATTTTATAGAATTAATCTAAACTTAATATAAAATTTTAATGAATAAAATGTATGTAATGTTCTTAAATTTCATTTTACTATGCAGTAATAATCACATTTAATTTTATTACAGGGTGTAAGTATGTATAGTATTTTTAAACATGTGTATGTGGCTAACATATCTATCTATCTAAGTATACATATATATGCATATAAATATTCATAAAAAAATTTTGATACCTCTGTTAATTTAACACAGTTAGGAATTTTTTTAATTCTTAATAATACTTACATGAAATTTTTTTTTTAAATTTTAATTTATGCACAAAATATTTTCATTTGATACATTTTTATACCCTAACTATTTTTAATTTATCTCTTGCAGCATTTTTACACATTACATATTTGTGCCTACAACATTATCAAAATAACTTTAAACCTTTGTTTGTTTTAACCTGAAAAACAAAGAATACAACTTAAAAAATATATAAATATTAAAACAAAAATTTGTGGTAATAATATTTCTATTTTTTCCAACATTTATATCTGAGGATTTTTTATATGACTGAAATCCTTAATGCAGTAACTTTTTAATTTATTATTAATTAAAAATTATAATATTGTGAATATGAGTTTTATTACAATTCTTTTTCATCTAGTGTTTTAGCATCTAAAATAAACCTAAAGCTTCAAAATAACTTTTTCATCTTATTTTAAGTTAATCGTTTATGGTCAAATTGCTTTTTCTTCTTCGTAGTCTTCTTTCAAATCGTTTTTGTCAGATAATTTTTCAAATTTTTATTAAATTATATAGAAACAATATTCAAAAATTTTCATTTGAATATAATTTAAATATTCTAGGTGCTGGTGCAAATAAAAAAAATGCAAAATTTTGGA